>AVPN01000915.1:3386-31713 GCA_000695325.1 Pleurobrachia bachei
TAAAGTGCGTTTCAAACGACTTGACCTGAGATTCCTGGAAATTCAGGATCTCTCTTAGTAAATATAACACGCAATACCTGAATTTCCAGGAATCTCAGGTCAAGTCGTTTGAAACGCACTTTACATATACTGTGAGATGCTAAAAGGCGCGCCGCGCAAGCTATAAGGGCAGCACAAACCTCATTTGTCCGCCGAGGCATGACCCGGTCAAGTAATTCCTTGACCACAACTAAAATTAAACACGTATTTTCAATAAATTTATCGGTAACTGCATGTGTCAAATAAAATTACTAAATTGTTAAAAATACATATAAATATCATTCAAAAACCCAAGTTGTTAGAAAAAAGATGCCATTTTGACAGGTTTTCTGACAGCATTTGAGAATCCTTCATTAAACTTAAAGAAGGTCCTATCCTTCTGAACATAAGCGTCCTTTTTCCTCGAGAAAGCCTCCTTATTTCTCACAATTTTGGACAAGTAATTGACAGGAGCCTTTTCTTCCTTGGTAAAGTCAATCTTCGGAAGAGTCTTCTTCTGTACCTTCTCCTCCTCCTCAACTTGATCTTTTGTTGTTGTGGTTTTAGTGCTGGTATCAACTCCCCCAATTCGTTTCAAATCAACCTAAACAGCGAGTAGATAAATTGAATAGACTATCACTTAATATCTTACATCTCAGTCTCTTCCCATTTCTCTACAAGAAGTTTCCAACTTCCCCACCACACTTGACCCTAGTATAGCAGACATGCCCTGCCAACTGACCCCCAACTAACAACAAGTTGAATCACAGCAACATACCTCTCTGGCAAGCATCTGTTTGATTGAGTAAGGTAGTTGTTTCACCCCCTCAATAGTACTAAACGTTGTAAGAGCGTAAAGATCAGGTTCTAGGACATACTGAGTTAGCCCCTCAGGTGTCTTCCTCTGTACAAACTGTAGATCGTAGCAGGCCATCAGGGATACCAAGGTGTCCTTAGCCTCCTTCTCTCTGGCACTGTATAACTGTATATGGAGGAACCTTGTGTTAGTGTTGGTGAACTAAAGCATCAGGGAGGGGCAAATTCGAGATTTTTAAATACTTTAGCACGATGCGGTGGGAGCTCTCGCTCTGTTATAGCAATAGCATATAGCGTATAGCACTAGTCAGACTAGACAATTTGAACAGTCCTCGTTACCAACCTGTACATTGACGGGCCTGAAGGGAGGACAGAGGAGACGGGATATGTAGGGTGCCAGTTCGGTTGTAATGTAGTTGGGGGTCAGAGAGAGTCGACCCAGGGGAAGAACCTCTCTCCGGACCATGTCACTTATTTCTCCTACCTCCTGCAGGATTTAGATCACGTGAGTGTTATTACTTACTTACTTACTTACTTGAAAGTTGAAACACAGTTAAAAGGGATCAGTTATGTGCACAGTTGTTTGGCAAGACGAGTGTTTTATCCGGTTTAAATACCTGTTGCTTTAGCCGAGTTTCCCGTTGTTTTTGTGGGATGACAACCTTGGGTGGGTGGATTTGGGAGAAGAGTAGGTGGAAGGCAATGGGTACATACTTGGAGTACACTCCCAGCTCAAAGTTCATTGTGTGTCTCACTTCCTGGTCTGGGAAGAATGGATTGAGTGAAGTAAAAAGAAGTGGATTAAGTGAATTAAAAAGGGGGAGAAAATCTTCTGTACGAAATATATATGACATAGCGACTAGCGAGGGCTCTACGCGTAAGAATAGTGATGTAGATCAGATGCCAGGCACAAAAATATTGTGACAATAGCAACCAGAGCAACCCATGCAATATTTATAAACAATTACCTAGAGTGTCGTAGAATAGGAACCAATCAAGAGACTCAGCGAGGTCAGAAAACTTTGCATCTCTGATCTTCAAATTCAGGAGGTTCTCGTGGATACCATCCACCTGTCTCTCGTACTCACCCGTCCCCATAACAAGCGATATCAGATCCTCCAAACTGGTGGAGTGGAAAGTTGGTTACGAAGTCACCTCTTTTATTGCATACCTTCGTGAGCTTTATTAACGCGGATGGGTAATTTTTTTTACCAAGTGGAGAAGAAAGTTGGTTAGAAGATGAGGGACCCTGACTTTTATAAACATAGGCTCGATCTGGGTTTAACACTTCACGATTCACGGTATATAATCCTACTGTTAGTTACCGTTTTTGTGTGCCCTGGTTGCTCTTCGACAGAGCATTGCCCTGTTTCTTGGCCTGTGTGAAGATAGAACTCCAAAACTTGAAGAGACTCTGCTGCCGATCCTTCGCCCCCACATCCATCCCCTTAATTCGGACCATACTCAGGGGTTCCTGTTTGCTTCTCAGGAACTGTAGCGTGTTGAGGGAACTCCTGAAAGGAGGGTAATTAAAGTGGAGTCTGTCTAGTAAATACTAAAAACTGTATATTCTCCAAATAACAGAAAGGGGTCCCATATTTTCGTTCTGCCAGATCAATTCGATCCATTTTGAATTAAAGCATACCTGATGTCATTATCAGTTTTCTCACACAGATAAAGCAGGCTGGCCATATCTGCAGTTAGTTGTTGCACACTACAGATACTCTTCAGCCGATACGCTAGCCGGGCACTTTGTGTAGGTGGAAAGGTGATGATAGTGGCAACTCTTCTCAGATCTCGTAGTGCAGCAACCCAGGGATCGTTACAAATACAAATGATAGGTCGTCTCAGTCTCTTGTCCTTTTTCTTCTTCTTTTCACCTGGCTCAGTAGGGCCTCCTGAGCCCGCCATCAGCACTTTTACCAGCACCTATTGTAACATTGTGGGTGGTGTGTGACTACAAGAGTTACTGGTAGTGATGAATTCGCAAACATCCCCAATATATCGACCAATCCAATAATCAGAAAGACAGTAAACACGTGTAAAATGTCGATTAATTATACCTGAATAGCGGGAGCCCCGGCCCCATCAATTTCATCAATGACTAGGCAGTTAGGTCTCTTGTCACCAGTTAGGGATGCTGTCATCCTCACGGCGTTCTCTATCGCTTCAGAGAACTGTGCCGCTCCCCTGTTGTAGTGATACAATAGGATTCTTGAGTGGAACTGGTACTAGAGCTATCAGCTAGATACTTATATGGTACTAGAGCTGGTACAAAAAACCCGACTTTTGTCTCGTGTGACAGCACATCCACGCATTACAGGATGAGTTACACAATTTCACACACGTACCAAAGGAAAGGAACTAAAGGGGAACGGCCCCTGAACTAACCGGTCATCGCTAGCATTCATCTCGACCACATTGTACCCGGCGTGTTGAGCTGTAACGTGTGCCAGGGTCGTCTTCCCTAGACCAGGAGGGCCAGCCAACAGTACTGTCTGAGGATGATGGGTGTGAGGAACAAAATAATTATGGGGAGAGGTGTCTAGCACTGTCTGAGGGTGGGCGTTGGTAATGATTCAAAATTCAATATGGGTGAGGTCACTAGGCAGCTAGTTCTGATTTTGTACCTTTTTAAAGGGGAATCCCTTCTCATCATAATCGGGTTCCTGATTTCTTTGCCAGCGCTGGAATTCCTCCATCGTTGCCCATTTAGGTTTCTGAACGGGCGCTTTCTCCCGCATCTTCCTACCGAACACAATACCATCCCATAGCTTGAGCCAGTGGAGGACTTGTCTGTTCACACCATCGTCACTAAGCAGCTCTACATACTTCTTGGGCCTAGAAAGGGCGTGTTATGAAAAGTTTTTATGAAGGAGCACATATTTGTTTATAAAGGAGCTATATTGGGGGGACTTACAGGAATTTATCGACCCATAAGTTAGCCTCAATGGGAACTTGATCTGCAATCTGAGCCGGTACCACGTGTGATCTGATCCGATCTACTGCTGCAGCCACCTCTATTACTTTGTCGTGGTATCCCCTCATTACCTGGGAATCGAGTTGTAAGGAAGCAATGGTTAGGGCAAAAGATAATTGTTAGGGCACATGCTGTTCTACATATAATCTGTCCAGTGAGTATGATTATTTCTCAAATACGTGTTTGGGATCATCACACACACAAAGCTGTAACACACTAACCTGGTTCTTGATATACTCGAATGGTTGTGCAAGAAGGTGTCCAGATATGTTTTTAGTTCCGGGAGGTGGAGGGGGAATGTTCCTTCTCACCTTCAGGAACACCCTTTTCTCCTCGGTATTCACTCTTAGATAATCTCCATCCGGTATTCTATTAAAGACCTGGGAGGGACAAACCGGAAACGAGGTAGTATATTGGGATGGTGGAATGAGCTAAAAAGGTTTAAGCAGATGAGCTTCCAATACTAATTATATTTTCAATTTGAGTTGTATACTCAGCAGATAGGGGAGTATACCTTTGCTGATTCCAGATCTGCCCTGGAACGTTTTTGGTGTGGAACAACAGCTGCTGTAACATCTCCCCCGACATGCAGTGGCTCTAACGCTTCAGGGAGACCAAAATCTGCAGCAGCTGTACTGGTAGCCTTCCTTTTGTAGGCATTTGAGATCTGGGGAATAGGACAGATGTAAGTATAAAACCTGCAGGTTTATCAAGAAATATTTCAATTTTCCTTCAGACGTCGTCTGAATAAGTTATATTTTAAGACTGTTATCTTGTTAAGACTGCTCCCACCCAATGGATGAAAGTATGTAAGGTCGAACAAACCTGTATCGGAGCTGGAGTAGGTTCATTCATGAAGCTAAATTCTATAACAGGATACGAATCGGGCTGGGATTCAGTAGCAGCAGAGTTTGGTGGTTGGTTTTCCTTGTCTTTCTTGATCCCCACTGAACCTCCCTCTCCCCTAGAAAGAAATATATCGGTTAGATGGACAACAAACAATTTCAAGTCCTATATCGTGCGTTTAATCTGAATTACGCATCACTTATTCCAAAACTCGGATTTACAAAAAGTCAGTGCGATGGCCGGGAATCGAACCCGGATCAACTGCTTGGAAGGCAACTATGCTGACCATTACACCACCATCGCTCATGTCTAACTTGCACACTCTACTGTCACAATACACAGTGGGGTGTCAGCTTGTTTATATTGTGGGGTGCTGAACCCGGAAAAGGTGCTTGCCTTGGAAGCTTGTTTTTCAAGCAGCAAAACACAACCTAGAGCCAATGCGTGTTTGACGCCGGTATTGTGACAGTAGAGTGTGCAAGTTAGACATGAGCGATGGTGGTGTAATGGTCAGCATAGTTGCCTTCCAAGCAGTTGATCCGGGTTCGATTCCCGGCCATCGCACTGACTTTTTTGTAAGTTTTGAGTAGTTCCTGTTCAGATTAAAAGCACGCTATGAGACTTATTTAATACGGTGTCTCTCAGCCATCTCTCTTTCTCTCTCTCTCTCTCTCTCTCTCTCTCTCTCCATGCTGTCATCCTCACGGCGTTCTCTATCGCTTCAGAGAACTGTGCCGCTCCCCTGTTGTAGTGATACAACAGGATTCTTGAGTGGAACTGGTACTAGAGCTATCAGCTAGATACTTATATGGTACTAGAGCTGGTACAAAAAACCCGACTTTTGTCTCGTGTGACAGCACATCCACGCATTTCAGGATGAGTTACACAATATCCCACACGTACCAAAGGAAAGGAACTAAAGGGGAACGGCCCCTGAACTAACCGGTCATCGCTAGCATTCATCTCGACCACATTGTACCCGGCGTGTTGAGCTGTAACGTGTGCCAGGGTCGTCTTCCCTAGACCAGGAGGGCCAGCCAACAGTACTGTCTGAGGATGATGGGTGTGAGGAACAAAATAATTATGGGGAGAGGTGTCTAGCACTGTCTGAGGGTGGGCGTTGGTAATGATTCAAAATTCAATATGGGTGAGGTCACTAGGCAGCTAGTTCTGATTTTGTACCTTTTTAAAGGGGAATCCCTTCTCATCATAATCGGGTTCCTGATTTCTTTGCCAGCGCTGGAATTCCTCCATCGTTGCCCATTTAGGTTTCTGAACGGGCGCTTTCTCCCGCATCTTCCTACCGAACACAATACCATCCCATAGCTTGAGCCAGTGGAGGACTTGTCGGTTAACACCATCGTCACTCAGCAGCTCTACGTACTTCTTGGGCCTAGGAAGGGCATGTTATGAAAAAATTTTATGAAGGAGCACATATTTGTTTATAAAGGAGCTATATTGGGGGGACTTACAGGAATTTATCGACCCATAAGTTAGCCTCGATGGGAACTTGATCTGCAATCTGAGCCGGTACCACGTGTGATCTGATCCGATCTACTGCTGCAGCCACCTCTATTACTTTGTCGTGGTATCCCCTCATTACCTGGGAATCGAGTTGTAAGGAAGCAATGGTTAGGGCAAAAGATAATTGTTAGGGCACATGCTGTTCTACATATAATCTGTCCAGTGAGTATGATTATTTCTCAAATACGTGTTTGGGATCATCACACACACAAAGCTGTAACACACTAACCTGGTTCTTGATATACTCGAATGGTTGTGCAAGAAGGTGTCCAGATGTGTTTTTAGTTCCGGGAGGTGGAGGGGGAATGTTCCTTCTCACCTTTAGGAACACCCTTTTCTCCTCCGTATTCACTCTTAGATAATCTCCATCCGGTATTCTATTAAAGACCTGGGAGGGACAAACCGGAAACGAGGTAGTATATTGGGATGGTGGAATGAGCTAAAAAGGTTTAAGCAGATGAGCTTCCAATACTAATTATATTTTCAATTTGAGTTGTATACTCAGCAGATAGGGGAGTATACCTTTGCTGATTCCAGATCTGCCCTGGAACGTTTTTGGTGTGGAACAACAGCTGCTGTAACATCTCCCCCGACATGCAGTGGCTCTAACGCTTCAGGGAGACCAAAATCTGCAGCAGCTGTACTGGTAGCCTTCCTTTTGTAGGCATTTGAGATCTGGGGAATAGGACAGATGTAAGTATAAAACCTGCAGGTTTATCAAGAAATATTTCAATTTTCCTTCAGACGTCGTCTGAATAAGTTATATTTTAAGACTGTTATCTTGTTAAGACTGCTCCCACCCAATGGATGAAAGTATGTAAGGTCGAACAAACCTGTATCGGAGCTGGAGTAGGTTCATTCATGAAGCTAAATTCTATAACAGGATACGAATCGGGCTGGGATTCAGTAGCAGCAGAGTTTGGTGGTTGGTTTTCCTTGTCTTTCTTGATCCCCACTGAACCTCCCTCTCCCCTAGAAAGAAATATATCGGTTAGATGGACAACAAACAATTTCAAGTCCTATATCGTGCGTTTAATCTGAATTACGCATCACTTATTCCAAAACTCGGATTTACAAAAAGTCAGTGCGATGGCCGGGAATCGAACCCGGATCAACTGCTTGGAAGGCAACTATGCTGACCATTACACCACCATCGCTCATGTCTAACTTGCACACTCTACTGTCACAATACACAGTGGGGTGTCAGCTTGTTTATATTGTGGGGTGCTGAACCCGGAAAAGGTGCTTGCCTTGGAAGCTTGTTTTTCAAGCAGCAAAACACAACCTAGAGCCAATGCGTGTTTGACGCCGGTATTTTGACAGTAGAGTGTGCAGGTTAGACATAAGCGATGGTGGTGTAATGGTCAGCATAGTTGCCTTCCAAGCAGTTGATCCGGGTTCGATTCCCGGCCATCGCACTGACTTTTTGTAAATCCGGGTTCGATTCCCGGCCATCGCACAAACTTTTTTAATAAAAAAAACAATTATGATCAAGATCATGTTATCAAACCCCGACACTTACTGTAACTTCTTCCAGTGCGTCACCTCGTCATCAGCCTGGTTCTGACTCTGCTCCATCTCTCTCATTATCTCCTCCTCCTCAGCTAACCTGGCCTCCATCTCCAACTCGTACAACTCTGCCTCGTCAATACCATGATCCATGATGAGCTAGAGGGTGTCTTACTAATTATACGAGGTGTGTCGGGGGACGAGTGTTGGGGGACGAGTGTCATGGGTTTATACAAAGGGAGCTGGGTAACATAACAGAAGCAGATGACATGTGCCGTAACATATTCAGATACCAAATGGGGAACATAATATGGATATTTCCTATAAACCATCCATCATATATGTTTCCCGTGTGATTTACTGTGTTATCATTAGGGTAATATTTTTTGGGAAACATCCCCGAAACTTTGTCTGTACGAATATCTTACACGTTTACCAAATCCCCTCACACAGTATGTCATACAGTATGTCACACCTCCAGTACTCACACACAAATACTCACACCTCACACCTGGTATTCACACCTGGTATTATTCAGAGAATCTAACAATTCTCACCGCGGATTCACACTCACACACAGTTTATCATTCACAGTCTTTCTCTCTCACACAGTTCATACCATAAAGCAGGAACTGACCGAATCAGGAAATACTGGTCCCTGATTGGCTGCTAACAACTAATCAGTCACGTGACCTAAATAACGAGTCGAGTTCTGATTGGTTATTTACTTGTTTCGGTCGGTTTCTGCAACAAAGCGTCGTCTTTAGTGCCTCCTTGACCTACTACTACTATGCCTCGACGACTTCTTTTTAATATTCCTTCCCTTTCCATAATTCTCCAGACCAAGTTTAGACCTCAGCTCCCTAGAGCACGGTTTAACGTGGAGGAAATTGCAGTACCCTCCCCTCGTACATTCACTTGTCTCGTGTTGTCTGCAGCAAGCCTCCCGGAAATCAGTGACAGGAGAGAGTTCGGCGTAGATGGGCTTCTTGTCGAACCACCTGTTATTCAGACTCTCAACACACTTTGCTGCGTCTTCTTCCGATTTGAATAGTATGTAGATGTTACCTGTGTAGGGTAAATTGTTTTTAGTAAACTTAATTCGGAGAAAAACAACTGAATATTGATGTTAACACCCTAATTGACATTTAATTAATTAATTAATCAATTAATCCTCACTCACCTATTAAATGATCACCCATATTCTCACATACATTAAGCTCCAACACGGGACCATATTTGTCCTCTAACTCAACATAGATGTCCTCGAAGAAGTCGTCATAATGTTGCTGTAGGAACTCCTGGATGATGGGGAAAACTGGTAACCATGACAACTAACGGGTAACCATGACAACTAACTAGTAACCATGACAACTAACTAGTAACCATGACAACTAACTGGTAACTATGACAACTGGTAACCATGGTAACTAACATACCCTGCCCCATTGCGCCTACCTCTGTGAATGCGCCCCCGTTTCCCCTGGCCCCCGTTTCGCCTAGCCCCTGAGCATTAGAAGGGCTCAGGTACATGTGGTTTAGTAACACCGTCTGGCTGTATGTTGGCCTGTTATGTTCCAAGCAGTTGATCCGGGTTCGATTCCCGGCCATCGCACTGACTTTTTGTCAATTCGGGTTCGATTCCCAGCACCTACTTTTTCTTCTAAACCCAAATAATATTGATCATTATAATGCCCCATTATTATAAATCATATTATAGTTGGATTTTGAATTTTAGCGACAGGCCGCCGCACGGTCAAATGAATGGATTTGCCCGTGCTAAACTATTTTTATCATATATCTGGTTCCTGATAAGATAAAGACTTGATCTTGATTGCGTTAGAAAGAGAAAAATTTTTATCTTTCTAATGCTTTTAGGTTCAAATTTTTAGATTGCCAGGAACTTGATTTCGATTCAAAGTATGTAAGGCGCGAATGTTACCTCAATTGCAGTACGCGGTGGCCTGTCGCTAAAATTTAAAATTTGACTTTAATACCACCCCGACACTTACAGTAACTTCTTCCAGTGCGCCACCTCGTCATCAGCCTGGTTCTGACTCTGCTCCATCTCTCTCATTATCTCCTCCTCCTCAGCTAACCTGGCCTCCATCTCCAACTCGTACAACTCTGCCTCGTCAATACCATGATCCATGATATGTTGGAGCTAGACAGGAGACTGGAGAGTTGCCTGGCTAGACATTGTTTATTACGAATGTAAAGGGAGGGTTAGAACATAACCCAAGAGGAAAGGGTGTCTTACTAATACGAGCTGTGTTAGGGGAGGAGTGTTGGGATTATACAAAGGGAGGGGCAACATAACAGAAGGAGAGGACATCTGCTGATAACATATTCAGATATATTACCAAATGGGGAACATATAATCTGGAAATTTCCTATAAACAATTCATCATACACCTGTTTCCTGTGTAATTTACTGTGCTATCATTTTTGGGAAGCACCCCCGAAACGTTGTCTGTTCGAATATCTTACGCATTTACCAAATACCTCACACAGTATGTCACTCCTGGTACTCACACACAATTACTCACACCTCACACCAGTATTCACACCTGGTATTGTTCAGAAGACCCGACAATTCACACCGCGGAGTCACACACAGTTTCTCAATCACACAGTTTCTTACTCTCTCACACAAAAAGCGTCACCACCTTTGTCTTTAGTGCCTCCTTGACCTACTACTACTATGCCTCGACGACTTCTTTTTAATATTCCTTCCCTTCCCATAATTCTCCAGACCAAGTTTAGACCTCAGCTCCCTGGAGCACGGTTTAACGTGGAGGAAATTGCAGTACCCGCCCCGGGTACATTCACTAGTTTCGTGTTGTCTGCAGCAAGCCTCCCGGAAATCAGTTACAGGAGAGAGTTCGGCGTATATGGGTTTCTTGTCAAACCACCTGTTGTTCAGACTCTCAACACACTTTGCTGCGTCTTCTTCCGATTTGAATAGTATGTAGATGTTACCTGTGTAGGGTAAATTGTTTTTAGTAAACTGAATATTGATGTTCACACCCTAATTAATTAATCAATTAATCCTCACTCACCTATTAAATGATCACCCAGATTCTCGCAAACATTCAGCTCCAAAACGGGCCCATATTTGTCCTCTAACTCAACATATATGTCCTCGAAGAAGTCGTCATAATGTTGCTGCAGGAACTCCTGGAAGTTGGGGAAACTGGTAACCATGACAACTAACGGGTAACCATGGAAACTAACTGGTAACAATGACAACTAACTGGTAACTATGACAACTGGTAACCATGGTAACTAACATACCCTGCCCCATTGCACCTACCTCTGTGAATGCACCCCCGTTTCCCCTGGCCCCCGTTTCCCCTAGCCCCTGAGCATTAGAAGGGCTCAGGTACATGTGGTTTAGTAACACCGTCTGGCTGTATGTTGGCCTGTTATGTTGTCTCGAACATCGGTTACCATGGGTACACGCACCTGGGGAATTAAGGTCGGGGTTACCATGGGTAACTGGAGTTGGGGAGTAAGATGTGGGTTGAGGGAGGAAGTTAGGGGAGTTTAGGGAGTGTTGGGGTGTTTGTGGGGTGTAATTGTGGGACAGTTGGGGTGTGTTGGGGACCAGTAATAATGGGCCAGTTCTAACCTGTCTTGAAGTAAAATGGGCAGTTAACTCGATCTTTTTCCGTCCCAAAGATTGATGCTAAAAACTCAGCCATCTGAAAGTATTGGTTGTTTTGAATAAACAGAGCAGCGAAAAAACTTAATATATTGTTTATTCGCTGAACCTGAATATTAAAAGAAAATTAAGTACATCCGGAGGGAATACACTCGCACACAAACGAACAAATTAACACACGCTAATATGTCAAATTATGTCACTCAGAATATATCACTCAATTTAAATATAACCTGAAATAACCCCATCCAGTTTTCAATTTCGGTATGTTAGCGCTACCTGACCCTTGCCCGCGCTAAAAATTAACTCTACATAAGGGCTACATGTAACCAAACAGATAAATCAGACTCTCTCAGAGCATTGACAGATCAGTTTACAACAAATCATAACATAGTTCTGCTCAGGGCATCAAAAATGTTCGAACTAAATGTCATCATCTCACGGCTCGTTGAGTTTTTGACAAACTCCTCAGATGCCAGTAGGGATTCTGGGATCTTAGAGAGTTTTGATAGGACCTTCACTAGGGGTGTGCTGTCATGCTGGACAATGTCGAGGATTTGAGAATTAACTTGTTCTGTGCACTCTCTCACTGAGGACTGGTAAATGTTCCTGTGGAGGGGGGTGCAATGGGTAATGTTTACTGGCACTGGCACAGCTTAGAATCAACTGTGAACGTGATACAAGAAAAACAACATACCAACATGAACCACAACATGATGTACAACAGCAAAAAGCAGAGTCAGCTTGTACCTGTAATCATCACTGTCAATGATGTCCAACGTCTGGTCCACCATCCTCCTAATCGTTTCCTGTTCCTGGGGCTGGAGACAGATAACAGATGACACCATCTCCACCCCACTCACCTCCCCACAACACTCCCCAACTAGACCCAACAGGTCCGAGTGGGATACTGCCTTGTCCAGGGGTGTCTCCATAGCAACCCTCCCTACCACACCCCCATACTGCTGGTGGAGGGATTTGATAGCAGCCTCAACGACCCCTGATATGAGACCAAGATACTCCCTGACTGTCTCCTCTGAAAGGTGTCCATTAGATGATACCACTGTCAGTTGAACAGCTGTGAAGAGGGAGATCAGGGAGGCTGAGTGTATGGTGATAAGGAGTTTTAGGAAGACCTCACTTCGGAGTCGCTCAAATCCCTCTACCTTAGGGATGGACTTGTCTTTTAGTGCTAGGATGGTTTTGTCAGTGTCCACTGCTTGTTCTATCTTACGGAGCAGTACACCGTAGTACCTGAGAGGGAGAAGGTAAGTTGTAAGGTATGTACCCCCTTACATACCTAGTTACCATGGTTACCACGGGTTCACATACCTAGTTACCACGGGTTCACATACCTGGTTACCATGGTTACCACGGGTTCACATACCTCGTTACTATGGTTACCACGGGTTCACATGGGGTTCACATACCTAGTTACCATGGTTACCACACATACCTGGTAACCATAGTTACCATGGTTACCACACATACCTGGTAAGAGTATCGGACATGTTTTGTGAGAACATCAGCAGATGGTTATCCAGCTTCCCATGGTTCAGGAGGTTTGTCATGGTTTCTCTCTGCCACACCTCCAACTGAGTGGTAACCCAGAATCCCAAACCAGCTAAACTCGCCCCTGCCGCTGCTGTCACTGCCAGACCCCGTTTATATCGACACAATTTATCCTGGACCCATGAGAACATGATATACTAGGAGATAGGGTAATGTTCATTGTCATAGGTGGGGGTAGTTCAGTGTTATAGGGGTTCAGTAGGGGATAGGATTTACACAGGGGGAGCTAGGTACTTTGAAATCAAAGAAGCGTTTTCTAAATGATCGGGTGAAATCACATACAAGGTTACAAAACAATTTTACACAAACAACCATTCCCTCCTTCCAAATGCATTCACCAGCATGCACACAAAACAATTATGATCTTTCTCCTCAGCCCTCAGCTTTTATGTCGCTCCAGATAAATCTTGAATTGTTCAATTTCCTGCTCAAAAAGTTGGTCAATTTGTCGTTTCTCACCCTCAATACCCTCCATAAAGGTGTCCCACTCTGTGTCCTCTCCCGGCTGTGGCTTTCCAGGGAGGGAGGTCTCCTCCGGGTCAGGTTCTATCGAGTCAGGCAGAATCAAATCACACAACTGCAGGGGAATTACAAAGGTGTGATGGCTAACAAGGGTGTGATGGAATTACAGGGGTATGATGGAATTACAGGGGTGTGATGGGTGTGAAAGCAAACAAGTTAGTGCGATAGTAGGGTGGGGTTCTGTTGTCTGTACACCATTTCACGGGTTGAGTTACTTATTGACATACCGTGTAAGATATCTGTGTTACCTTGGTAAGCTCGAGAACGGTTGAATCAAGTCTTTGAAGGTGAGAATCGGCTCCCCTTGCTGCCGAGGGGAGGGAGGTGTTGCAGTGTCGATCTAGAATCTCGGTACATTCCCTGACCTGATCCACCTCGGCCCACTTTCTCTTATTCTGTATCTCCTCCACGAAGAACCTCGCTTCTCCTGATGTATCAATGTGCATATGTTAGATAAAACATATCTTCAGTTGCAGTCATTTTTGTATTCTGCCCAGATTACCCAAGGACAAATTAGCACTGTGTAGGATAATGAGACATACTAAAACTTGACCTCTAAATGATGTCTCTCTAACCCTGAATAACTCCCACCCCCTCCGCCTCCCCTCCCCTCCCCCGCCTCTCATCATTCTAACCTTGAATGACGGCACGATGATCGAATAACCGGCTGAATGTGGCCAGGCCAGCCTTCAGAGCATTTATCTCTGGAGCATCACCACCAGCCATCGTGCTAGATGGGTAGTGGGTAATATGAAGTAACTCTAGTGCAGTAGTTACTAATATATGTTAGTTTCTAAAAGAATAAACAGCTGGATAGTGACTGAGTATAATCTGTTAATTTGTCATGTTTATACATTTATTAGACCTGTTAAAAATTTATCTGAGCCCTGATGGGGCCCTGATTCAAGTCACAACAGCATTTAAGTTTCTGTTCACAGAGTCTATAACATTCTCAAGGTACTCAGGAGTGTTTGAATCCTTTCTAGTGACCCCCTCACTCACTGTCAGATCAAAACTGGGCGAATAACTCTCAAAATGAGCATGTTCGGGGATGTCAGATGGTAAAGAGATGCCCAGAACATCCCCAGTTATTTGGGTCCAGGTCCGGGCGGTATTAGGTAAGTTATACCCGCCTCCACCTAGAAGAAGTGTGGGTAACCGGTAACCAACAACCCTCTGTACAGCCTGGGAGATACCAGCAGGGGTGTAGTAAAACGCCTGAAATGGGTTTGGGGATGTTATGAAATGACTGGAATGTTGGGCCGCTTTAAACACTGCATCTATATATCGAACTGATAAATATAAATATCTCAAGTTTGAGGAGAATGGGGAATGACAAAACAAACCTTGTGAGGATCCCCGGCCACAGGTGTAGGCAATCCAAAAACAAAACGAATTTCTTCTTTATCAAAAAAATAAACGAGTTAGGGGTGTTTTACTTTGTTGTGGTGTCTCTGAATTGCGTGATTTACATTTGAAAAGTTTCTTATAAAAAAGTTTCTTCCTAAAGCGTTTCTTAAAAAACGAGAGTAAGGTATTTCAAGTTTGAGGAGAATGGGGAATGACAAAACAAACCTTGTGAGGATCCCCGGCCACTCCATCGGCACCACACTGACACACAATTACATCTGGTTTAAACCGCTTAACCACATTATCCAGGGTTCCCTTAACCACCTGGAAATACACACACTGAGTAAAACAGCAATTGAGCAGTACACTAAGAATCAATCAACGAAGAATCAGGGCTCAGTAGCTTTCGGGTGATCTATGCCAGGTGCAGGCGTCGTTTATTGAGTAGGCTCAAATGAAATCCCGATAAAACTTTGCCTTGTTCAACACAAATAAAACACAAACAAAACTCGTTCTGTTCAAAGAGTCTAGCAAACCACGAACCTGTTCAAGTGTTGCATCCCCGGCCCCATCGTGTAGGGGAATATTAACTGTGTAGCCAGCACCCCTTCCACTTCCCGTGCTAGGCAAATCTCCGGAACCTGGATAAAAGCCAACTTCATGCTTATGGATGGAGTATGTGAGAACTTTCCGGGACTGCTCGAACGCTGTTTCTACTCCGTTACCATGATGTAGATCGAGGTCAACATACAACACCCTGCAGGAGATGTAGACATGGGATTAATGACTTTATGATGGCTGTACTAAACTTGGTATTTGTGTCTTGTTTGTCCCAACAGAACTGCCCCCCCCCCAATCCAAATACACACCTGTTGAAGTGTTGTAGAAGGTACTGAATGGCGAGTACACAATCGTTCAAGTAACAGAACCCCTCCGCTTTGTGGGGCTGGCCATGGTGCCATCCTCCACACCAGTTAATAGCTACCTGTCGAGGGAATCCAGATGTTTGAGACAAATAAAATGATGTGCAATGATCTCGATCTGTGTTTTATTTGCCTTTTTCGACCCTCCTTCCCCAATCGGAATGATAGCCCCAACTCATAAACAGGGTGTTGTCGCGCGCGCCCCGGGCTTGAACTCCACTCGCGCGCACCCCTCTACCCGGTACACCACGCGCCCACCTCCACCCACTGCCATGTTAGTGTGACACCCCTTGTGCCATATGACAGTGACCCGGTGATATACCTTTGTTTCTCCGTATGTCAGCTCCTCCGCTGCAGCTAGAGTGGCCCCAGCAATCTGGCACACAGTATCGTACATCCGTGGGAAGGGTGGACAGTCAAACTCTGGGGGTGGGGGAAGTGGTAGATGACTTTTGGATGAGCCCACATACCCCAATTGTGTCTCCTTCCCAAGATATAACTTCTATTGAATGATTTCACATACCCAAACCAAAGTGTGCCCTTTCCTTCTCAGTCAGTTCCTCTGGGCCTTCTAAAGCCTCAATGTAGGCCTTTGTATGGAACTCTCTTAACTGCAACCTAACAACAAATACATTAAGACTGTAATTAGAAAGAGCATAACAACAATAATTACCCTATTTCAAATGATAAATCTAGTAACTAGTTAATACCCACAGACGGGGGTAGGTTCCATAATTTCCATCTTGTCCAGTATGCAGATATCAGTCCCGCGACTAGATCTGCCCTGCCCTGAATCTTCGGAAGCAAAGATGTGCACTTTACCAGGTCGGGTGATGTTACATACACAACGTTATTCATGATGGTAACTAGTATAAAGAGGTATTGGAGATTAATGAGGGTAGGGGTAGGATATAGAAGGGGTAGGATATTAACAGGGGTAGGATGATTTCAGGGTTGTTACAACGAAAGTTCAGTTGTTGTTTCAAAACAGCGAGACTAAAACTCTCAAACACACATACAAAATATAAACTAACTCCCAAAAGTTCATAATAAATTGCACATCAAACCAGGGTCATTTCGGGGCCAATTTCTTCATTTTCTCCAACAGATCCTCTCCCCACCCTTTAGCTAGTTCCACGGTCACTGGAGCACTAAACACTGACAGCCCCACAACAGCACCTGCCCCCTCCTGATTCTCCTCTAACAAATCCTGGACCCTCCGTGACACCTGGGCCTGACCCGTCGACCTAATGCTCAGCGCACATTTCCCACACACAGCCTCTGTTAGAGCTACTCGCACCGCACCCCCATAACTCTCAATCAGCACCTCTCGATCAATATCCTGGAGCGTCACCTTAATGTCACCACCTCGGGATACAATATGGAGGTTATCCTGGGAACTGCCTACCACAACATTACCACCTTCTGTCACTATCTTACAGTTGCCATGGACGTTATCCACTGCTATGTCGCCGTGTTTACCATATAAGGAGCTGGAGGGAGAGTAGAGTGAGCCTATCTTGATATCCCCCGTTGAACTTGAAATGGTTGTTGTCTCACCCTGGATTTTCCGGGCCGTTATGTGACCCTTTGTCATGATGACACAGTTACTAACAAGGTTGTTGAGGTTCACATCACCTCTCTTACTGGTTATATGAGTAGCACCACACTTCACACTTCTCAACTCACACCCACCCTGGTCAGTAGTGATCCTTACATCTGCCTCATGCCCGGTGACACTAACACCCGCGACACCACCCACTGACACCGTCAGGGGTGATTTAATGGGGATCTCCGCAGTTATTCCCTCCGTAGTATGAGTGTTTGTAATATCAAGTGTGTTGTCACCCAGCCGTATCTCTGACAGTGTATCAGGGTGTGTGATCTTGGTTTTCGGAGCAACAGAGTCCTCCTGCCAGTTATAATGAGACACTGACACAGGGGTGGATGAGGTGATAGAGATGGGGGTAAAATCGTCAACACGCTTCTCCCAGGTACCCATGTACCGGACCGCAGTGGGAGAGAGAAGTCGGGTACATCGTGACAAGAACATATCCAGAGATCTCTAAAATGGGTGTTAAAAACTGAATAAATTACCCGGGGGTTACAATATGTAATGTGTAATTTAAAACAAAACATTAATCGCTATCATCATCAAATGTTGTTTTAGTTCCCGCGAAAACGTCTATCTGAGCTGATTGTGAGGCTTGTTGTTTCTTAGCAAGCCACGAGGGATGTTCTGATTTCTCAGTTCGTTTAATTTTCTCCTCAGCTTTGAGCCTTTTCATAATCTCCTGAGCACTCGGAGGAGCATCCTGTTTCCTCTTACCTCCAACCACATTTCCTTTCTGCTTCTTGTCAGGTTGAGGTTTTGATGATGTCAATATCAGATGTTTTGCTTTCTCTCCATACTTTTCTTCCGCCTGTTTCTGTCGAGCTCGTTGTCCGGGTCTGTTCTTCTTAGTCGTCAGAATATCCTGTAACACCTCATCCTCCTCCTCTTTATAAGGTTTTTTAATCTGAGCTGCTGCTGCTTCAACTTTGGGAGGACGCTCTTTCTTTGGAGGTCGTGGTTTCCGTTCTGCCTCCTTACCTAACAGGGGATTGACATAGGCCATGAAGGAGAATTTGTCCTCTAAGAGTTCTGATTTAAACCAACTGCTGGTGGAGGATTCTGGATCTGAGGGTCGTGTGAAGTTATCTGAAACCAGTTCCGCGATCAGACTCTCCAAATTTAGCTGTTTCATGTCCTCTAGCTTGACAAGGAAGCGGTCAACTTTTCTTTGATTTTTGGATACCTGCTGTTCCGTGCCTTTCTTTCCTTTCAGTACTTTGATCCGACGAGTGAGTTTTTGGACGAGAAACAGTCGGCGTTTTTTGGCGAGCCTTTGCATTTTGACATGGTGTTTGTGGGTTATAGGCTCGAGACTGGGGGTTTCTTCGAGACTGGGGGTTTCCTCGAGACTGGGGGTTTCTTGCTGGTTATCGGGTTCGGAAGGGGAGGAAGCTTCATCCTCACTTATCTCTGGTTCTGTAGTCATTCTGAGAAAGGATTTGAGGGTTAGGACATTACAAAGGAGAGTCTGGCACTAAAACACGATTTATAACGGCATGAAAGTCGAAAATTGTAAAAATGCATAAATTGTATATTATAAGAGAATAAAACACACTACTCAAGAATCTAAATCTCCTCCGCCCCCTCACCCTCGCGTGATTGTATAGTCAATGTTTGGCCATCTTGGGAGATCTCAACAAACCATTCTGACCCACTTTCTGTTGTTTTATCGCCTGTTTTATCAGGCACATTGGACTGATCTTTCTGAATTTCACTTGGTTTAACACCACCGTTGTCTTCCAAAGTGGCGACATTATCAGACAATGGTTCGGCATTAGATTCGGACTTCTCTGAGATTGTACAAGGTTCACTTGATAAGGTTCGTTTAGGTGGTCCTTCAGGAAATACATTCCGTAACCTTCTGATCGACTCCTGTACCGATATACCAGCGAGAGAGATAGGTTTCCGGGCAGTAGGCGGGACTACCACAACCTTACTCTTTTGGGGAGTCAGTTCCTTCTTCTTCTTCTGCATCAGCCCATATTCAAGATCAAAGACACTTTTCCGCTTCTTCTCCTTTGCCTCCTCGATACCCTCCGCAGTGACCTCAGGAGGCGGGGTAACCACTTTCTCCTGTCTTCTCTGTTCCTTCCTAAACGCCACCACACACACTGGGCAGTACACCACAGTACCTTCATCGGGTTTAGTGCCACACGTCTCGTGAAGCATCCGTTTACACGTGAAACATATTGTCTTGACGGACCTATCACGGGCAGTGCAAACTCGGCATTTAGTCTCAACTGAGCCCATCTCCCAGATTCGACCAGAGGCAGCTGCTGCAGGTGCGGGTTTCTCAACCGGAGCTGGTTTTACTGCTTCTTTCTTCGGCTGTGCTGCAGCTCCTTTACTTTTCTGTTCCTTCTTCTGTTCCTTCTTCTTCTCATTCTTCTTTTCGCCTTCCCCAAATAACTTAGGTTTGCGTATCGTCCGACCGAACTTGGAGGAACGTCGGTTTGAAGTTTCATTATCATCTTCCTTATCTTCTTTTGTCTCAGGTTTGATCTTCTTTCGTTTGGCGGGATGAAGGGGTCCATCTGAATCAGAGTCCGTACATCTGAAACACAACCACGCCCAGGATTTGTTTATCTTAGGATTCCGTGTGAGGGGTGGGTCCAGGCAGCCAAAATGAAACCACATCTTACACTCATCACAATCCACCATTTTCTCCGGGGTCGTGCCCATTTTACAGATATCACACGTTTTCAGGCCCAGTTTCTGCTGTATCACACTCAGTACATCGAGTTATAATAAGAGTATGTCCGTGACCCCATACCACTTCTGGTGTGGAGCGGCAATGTTAAGGAACCTCCAAACTGATTCCACCTTCTTTTTAACCCGTGACGTCTTCTTTTGCATGTCCGACAAATGTTTCCTGAGCTCTTCCACCTCGGCCTGCAGCTGATGTTCCTCCTCCCTATACTCCAGCTGCTTCAGGTACGCAACATTCTGTTCCTCTCTAGCCGCACGTGCCCTGTTCACGTACATCTCGTGTTGTTTCACAAAACCAACTGACAGCTCTGGTTCTATCCTTCGAGACGGTTCTGTGATATCTCCCCCGTCTGCAAGTACAATGTGGGTATCTAAACCGTGGATTTCCGCTTTCCGAGTCAGCTTGGTGAACGCCGAGACAGAGCCAAAGAGGGCTCGAGGATGTTTTTCAGTCATGACCGCGGGTACTGTCCGCTCTGAGCGGGCCGCTAGGAACTTCTCCCGATGTTCCGTTATGACCTTCTTCACATCACCACTCACCTCCCGTTGCCTAGCAGCACTCTCATACTGCATGTGGTGTTGGTATGCCTTCTTTCGACCACGTGCCACATCCTTGTCCACGTGTATTTTACAGTACCCGTAGAAGGGCTTTGTGCTGCTCGCCTCGTCAGGCTTTTCCTCGAGATACCCCAACATTTGGGCACAAGTAACATGAAATGAGGTCCTACACATACCAGCCTCACAGTCAAGAACGAGACCGGTGTAGGCGTAACGGATATCAACACACAGATGGCACCTCTTGGCACCGAACTGCGAGGGCGGGATGTCTGTGGTGACAATGGGACTCAAGGTGGTCGTATCCCCAAATCCAATACCATCAACATACAGTGCACACAACATGTGACACCACTTCCCTGAGTCAGTGCTCTTCATCAGCCCACCAGTGTTGGGGCACAGCTCGCATTGTGGTGAGGGATCATTCGCCACGCACACCTCACACACCCAGTCTTCCTCATCCGTCCAGTCCTCACCGGTGAAGCAGCCATGGTGGACTGCCACCCCACAACTATCACATGTTATCATGTCATCCTCGTCACTGTCCCCCAGACACACGGAACACAATACCTCCATATCGTCCAGATTTAGCTGAGGTTCTGGTTTATGATCTTCTTCTTCTTCATCGTCGGCTTCTTCTGTTATGATACGTGCAATGGATTTCTTTTTACCCCGGGATCTTTTCTTTGGAGCTGGTGCGGTGTCCTGTTCCTTCACTTCCTCTTTCTTCACTTCATTTTCTTCATCAACCTGATCCTCAATTTCTGCCTTGCTTGCATTCCATTCCTCGTCCTCCGAACTAGAATCACTGGACATCGCCTTGGCAGCTTCCGCTATCTCATTACTAAACTGGATGGGCTTAACCCGTCGCTTACCGGGGGCTCGCGTAGCAAACAGAAACGGAAGATCTTTTGCGGAGATGTTCACTGGTTTCTTTTCTCCTTCTTCTTCTTTGATATCTTTTGGGTCGGGTGGTGGAATATTGAGCTCGGTGTTCTCCTTACTATCATGATCATCGCCTGTCTCAACAGCACTCTCACTACCTGATCCACCACTCTCCCTCCCACTGTCACCATCCTCACCATCCTGATCACCACTGTCACCATCACCACTGTCACCACTCTGATCACCACCTTCATCTTCTCCCTTCCAGTCCTCATCAGAACTACTAGTGGCGTCACTGTCAACTAGTTTTATTTGCTTACTCTTGTCCTTGACAGGCCTGATCGTTCGTCTCGGTCGACCTGACCTGGTTATAAGGGGCTCAAACACTGCTTTCTCTGCAGCAAGTGGTTCCTGGGATGATTCTCCGTTAACCTTATCGGAATTTTCTGGCAATGAGTCAACATTATTTGAGGATGGGGCAACATTGGTCGTATCAGTTGATTCTGGGATATGTGGAGGAGAATTGGGAAAAGCAGCAGATTCTTCAACCAATAGAGAGTTTGATGAAGGAGCAGGTTTCTCAACAGATAGAGAGTTTGATGAAGGAGCAGGTTCCTCAACAGATAGAGAGTTTGATGAAGGAGCAGGTTCCTGTAAAGATGAAGATAATGATGGAAGAGCAGGACTACTATTCGATTGCTCCGTCAGGGGATGAAATATTGGTTCATTTTGTGGTGCTCCATCAGACATCGGAGTCCCTGTAGAGAGAGAAAGGGTTGTGGGTAATACAAGGTAGGTTAGGGTTGGAATTATTTAAGGCAATGCAGCGACCGTGCGGGCTGCGTTTAAATAGAGGTATTGAATATTGAATAAGTGTTGGGGTCAAGAGACAGAGAATAAAAGACAGAGTTTAGCAACAAATATAACAAAAATAAACTACAGTTTAAAATAAACTGAAATAAAAACATTGAAACTATAAAAACGTCCGACGGTGTCTCTGTCTAGATGTAGCCTAAGATCCGTTTAGCCCCCGGAGAGTTAAATCGTAGACGACCTCTTCAATCTTCTTCACGTCGTACTTCAGTGTGTCGTATCGTTTTCTCAGGAAATCATTCTTCAGATTCAGTAGACGGAACCTGCAAAAGATTTAAATTAGTTAAAATTATGAATTGTAATTAGTAATTCAATTAGGAAGCTCACTAGTTATCAGTTTTATTTAAATCTCGAGGTTCAACTAACTATAACATACCCAGACTCCAGCTCTTTGACAAAAGCAGCAATTTTTAGGGGTGTTGAGTAGTCCTTGGCAGTCACTCTATTGACTGCAAACCTTGCAAGGTCAGAACACATGAAGAGTAGGCCAACTAGGTAGTCCTCGAGGGGCAGGTGGAATTCTTTAGGATCGTCACTTGCACTTACTGAAAATAAAGATGTCAATTTATTGATTTGGTACTTGTCCTAGAGATCTATAGGTCATTAAAATAAATGGTGTTGTGGGAATAATAAACGGGATTTCCCACTTAAATAGTATTTATAATCATACCTCCAAGAAGGTTTGAAGCCTCCTCCTTATCCAGTAGGGAGTAGTGAGATAGAAAGTGGAGGAGTGACATTTTAGCAACCAGGGACTGGGTAATAGTCTTCCAAAAATCATGGTACTTATAGAACTGCTCCTGAGGTACGACACTCTTTAGTGTTCCAAAGTGTTCCCGAGCTCGTCCCATTATCTCCCCGCAACTTCGTTCAAGGGAGGGAACATCTGGGAGGGGGAGAGATGGGAGGGAGAGAGAGAGTGTGTCTGTGTTGGAGAGAAAAAGATACTAACTATTTTATGACAGTGACATTAAATATGTGTTTATGACAGTGTTTTTAGATTTTATTTACTGCCATTTTCAAAGACTGTCACTCATACTCAAACAGACACATACTTACCAATGGCTTTTGGAAGGTGAATAACATCGATATTGCAGTTTAATTGGCGATTACATAACTCCAATTCTGCAATTACATCACGGATTTGTTGTCTGACTTCCCGATCCTTGGAAAAGTAACCCTCGAAGCTAGCAAAGAGCTCGGCTCCTGTCTCAAAACTTGTCATGCCTGCTACAACAAAGTGGGTTTATTGGTTTGGTTTTGAGGGGAAAGGGTCATGAAAGTCTCATAAATGATAAACAACAATCTAAGTGGCTAAAAACGGTAATAAATTAGTTCAGGTTCTACACACTCACAGCACATATATATATCCCCAGGTCAAAAATACTGTCTTTAAAATTCTAAAACACAGTTCAATTATCTTCCTTCGCCTTTTTGTACTTGAACGATTTCAGGGGGTCATTTTTCCTTTTGGATGCCTGACCCTTGTAGTTACCGATCCTCTTTCTGCTGAGATCCAGTGCTTTCTTCTTGTTTGATGACTGCTGTCTGAGATTTCCCTTCAGTCCCGCTGGAATGAGATATTCAGGTACAGTTGCAAGATGCTCCTTGACCTCCCTCGGCTTGGCAACCTTGTCATGCCTCAACACCTGCAGATCCTGGGGGTTGTGTTCCCGAGCTCGTCCCATTATCTCCCCGCAACTTCGTTCAAGGGAGGGAACATCTGGGAGGGGGAGAGATGGGAGGGAGAGAGAGAGTGTGTCTGTGTTGGAGAGAAAAAGATACTAACTATTTTATGACAGTGACATTAAATATGTGTTTATGACAGTGTTTTTAGATTTTATTTACTGCCATTTTCAAAGACTGTCACTCATACTCAAACAGACACATACTTACCAATGGCTTTTGGAAGGTGAATAACATCGATATTGCAGTTTAATTGGCGATTACATAACTCCAATTCTGCAATTACATCACGGATTTGTTGTCTGACTTCCCGATCCTTGGAAAAGTAACCCTCGAAGCTAGCAAAGAGCTCGGCTCCTGTCTCAAAACTTGTCATGCCTGCTACAACAAAGTGGGTTTATTGGTTTGGTTTTGAGGGGAAAGGGTCATGAAAGTCTCATAAATGATAAACAACAATCTAAGTGGCTAAAAACGGTAATAAATTAGTTCAGGTTCTACACACTCACAGCACATATATATATCCCCAGGTCAAAAATACTGTCTTTAAAATTCTAAAACACAGTTCAATTATCTTCCTTCGCCTTTTTGTACTTGAACGATTTCAGGGGGTCATTTTTCCTTTTGGATGCCTGACCCTTGTAGTTACCGATCCTCTTTCTGCTGAGATCCAGTGCTTTCTTCTTGTGTGATGACTGCTGTTTGAGATTTCCTTTCAGTCCCGCTGGAATGAGGTATTCAGGTACAGTTGCAAGATGCTCCTTGACCTCCCTCGGCTTGGCAACCTTGTCATGCCTCAACACCTGCAGATCCTGGGGGTTTTCACTGAAAAAGTTCTTCAATTTCTCGGAATTCATCATTTCCTCTTTAATCTCCTTTCTCCTCGCTTCCTGGACTGAAAACTTTGTCACCGCCCTGTTTGCATCCCTGCATCGGTACCGGAACCCCTCTACAGACTTCATGTTGAAAGTGTAAGGTTTGAACTCGTCTTCCTGCTCGGCTGATTTAGAGAGGTGGTCCCTAAGCGCCTCAAATTGGGCCTTTAGATCTGGTGTCAGGAAGGTTAGGGATGAACCAGAGTTGAAAGCACGGGCTGTTCGACCCACCCGATGGACGTATTGCTGGGGCGTGGCCGGGAAATCAAAGTTAATGATGTTATCTACCGCTTGGAAATCAATGCCACGTGCCACATTAGTATCCTTGTTCTGTTGGTCGTCTGTTGTAACAATGATATCAAATATTCCTGACAAAACAGTGGGTGTCAGTGTGTGGAGATAGCTGCACTAAAATTCTCAAAACTAGACAATATCATCTTGCTATTTTTCAACTGCTCAATTTACTACCTCTGTTGAACTGATCTATAGCGTGTTAGTGTATAGACTACGGACTATGGAAGTTCTAAAAACCAGACATAATTCCAGACATAATTCCACGAATGAGATCTGATCAGAATTAAATAGGGAGGAAACCAATGCTCTACCTATTAAGCTACTACATACTCATAGTAGTTACTAGTTATTATCTAGCCAATGTTCTATTCTCAGTTCTCACCTCTGTTGAACTGATCTATAGCATGGACCACACAGTTGGCTGGCAACTCAAAATTCAACACACAGCACTTGATAGAGAACTGCTCCAGAAACAATTTAACTCGATAACACCTGAAAAAATTAGCAGGGTAGCGAGGTCAAAACTAATTGATTTTGTTCGCTTGTTTGTTAGTGCTGAGACGTGATTGACTGGAAGGTACAAAACTGGTAAACACATACCTGTTTGTTTCCGATACAAATATGATAGTTTTCCCTCTCACTAGATTGAGCTTTAGCAGCGTGTAGAGGAGTAAGAACTTATCCTCCACAGGACATTTTATCAGATACTGCTCTAACTTGTTTTTCTGAGAAGAGTTAGGGGTTAGAAACACTGAGAAGATGAGAGATAGGGGTTACAAATTATGAGAACTGGTAATGTTGACATGTCCAGAATGCCACGTGTAGTCTCCAATAAAAGGTCAAGTTTGCCACCCCTAAATCCCTAATTGTACCTGGAGTGATGTGGCAGCGAGATCAAGTGTAACCGGATCATTCAAGCTGAGACAGAGAGACTTGACATCCTCTGACATTGTAGCTGACATTAGGATAGTCTGTTTTACAGCCGGGAAGTGTTGTCTCAGCTCTGTTATATCAGCAGAGTAACCATATGAGAACTGGAGATCAGCTTCATCCAGAACTAGTAGAGAGAGGGAAGAGAGGGAGAGGGATGCTTCCTTTACTGCAGTTAGTAGACCCGCTGGGGTACCAACTATGATGTGGGGATCCCTGAGCAGCATAGCACGGATGGTGTCTGAGTTTGCATTCTGGGAGAGGTTCACCTGGAAGGGACAATTCAGTCAAGGGGGAGGGTGACTGAATGATAAAGGGGTGCCCGATTGATAAAAAGGGGCTTAATGCGTGAATAATAAAAAGGGTAAAGAAAAGGGCACTGTATCTCTCATCAACGGAAGGGAAGTTGAACCTACCGTTGTGACATTACTAGTCCACTTTGTAAGAGATTGGAACACTTTACTGGTCTGGCTGGCCAGTGTTTTAGTAGGAACCAATACTACCACAGAAAGGGGCTTTGGGGGAGTTTCCCGGAGCAGAATTTGTAGAGCGCTCAATGCATACGCCCCTGTTTTACCTGATGAATGATGGATGTTGGCTCAGAGTGTGAGTGAAAATTGACAATTAGTCAATTAGTACTCTACATCGAAATAAAATAAAACATTCGTGAAGTGTATACAGACCTGATCCTGTTTTAGATTTTGCTATAATGTCTCTTCCCTCCAGTGCAGTTGGAATGGTCGCTGCCTGCACTAAAGTAGGTTTAGCCCATCCAATCTTAGCAACTGCCTTCCCCAGCCTATCATCTAGCTTCAACTCTTTGAAGGATTTAATTTTCTCTGCAGTCTTCACCTCTTCGCTCGGTTCTTTAGCTGTCGACATCATTCTAAAGAGGAAATGTGAATAACATAGTTGCTGTGAGTTTTGGGAGACGTTGAAATCAAGAAATACAACAATGGGTTTTTACAGTAAACTCAGAAAATACACAGAATAAAATATCAACTTGGTTCACTTTGACGGTAATTGTCCAGGTTTTGGTTGTAAGCTACGGGTTTCCTCGGCGAATTGTTTTAGTCCATCCCACACGTGGTTATTTCTCAAGATTCCACGGTTACCCACACGTTTTCGTTGCCTTGTAGAGTTAGCATACCCAACATCATTTACCCGTGCGTTAATCATTTTTGGAGTAGCACCAAGATCTCGTAGCCCCATGTAGTAAAACCGTTGCTTCAGCCGGAATTCCACATTATTCCTTTTGGCTTGCTTGTGGTCACGATTTGCAGTACAGAGCACAAACTTACTGTCCGTTCTGTGGTCGACAGCGTAATAGCAGTGATCACACATCTTCTTGGGTTCGTGGGTTACATGAACTGATCGGTGGGGTTGAAGGATCTTGCCGGGTTGGGAAAATGCTGAAATAGCCCTTGAGCATCCTCTGATAGCACCAATCAGAGGGATGAGTGACATGTCTAAAATATTTCATAGGTTAGCGTACATCTTTGACCATTACAACCTTAATAATCTAAACGGTAGACGTAAGACGATCGATAGCATTTAACCGATCACTACAAACTTTTTCCACGCCCTGGAGCCAGGTCCCAGGACATCGTCACCCCATACCAGTCGATCGCAAGAAATGGAAAACAAGTGGAAAAGTTGGCATTGAGGGGCCGGGGGCAGCAGCGCATTCCCAGTGGAAAAGTCACAAGTCACGACTTGGCATATGCTTCAGGCCCTTTTATAAAGGGCCTGGAGGGAATACCGCGCTGGGGGGGAATACATAATCAATCATATCTCCAGTTCCAAATAAGGTACAGAAATCGTTGTGGTATCGTTAGAAAGAGAAAGATAAGAGCTTTCAAATGCAGCCGGTTTCAATCTTATCAGGAACAGGAGATATGGCCAAAACTCCGCAAAATCGAGTGCGGTTGAATGAAAACAAGAATAATTACTGCATTATTTTTCATAATGCTATGTTTCCCCGCCGACATTTCATTTCTAACAATAACATGAAGGCGGTAAAGACATTTCGGATTATATATATCACTCAAACAGTATAGAACAAATCCTTGTGTTCTAGTAGCACTAAATTGTGTGCGGAATTGCGCGCCACATATTTCCTGAAAACGTATCATTGAAGTGGTTTATGAAGGAGCAGGTTGTTGTGTGCGCGGCTCTAGT
>AVPN01000916.1:3373-27921 GCA_000695325.1 Pleurobrachia bachei
GACTATAAGAGCCTCATAAGAGGGTCCAAATCTTCTCTAGACGAGCCTCGTATGAGGCTCCTATAGTAGCCTGTAATGGTTCAAACTCTTACAGGCTGTTAGAGTAGAAATGTAGCTCTAGACGAGTATCTACCTGCTATAGGAGCCTCCTATAGTAGCCTCCTATAGTAGCCTCATACGAGATTTTGTCTCGTCTAGAAAGGCTCATAGTTATCTATGCAGTCTTTATCGGGTGGGGGCTTGTTAAACGAATCGTCATATCGAGCAAAACTGAACACGCCAACTCCGTTTGTTAAACTGGCCAGACCTGGCGATAGAGAGGGGTTAAACAGAGATTGAGGATGAAGAGAAGGGAGTAAGACCTAGAGATTGAGAGGATGGAGGGGGAAGATCAAACGATAGAAAATTAGGGGTTAAACAAAGATCTGGCGAGAATGATTGAAAGGTATATAGCTGGAGGAACACTGTTCAGGAATCAGGAGAGAAGGAATAGAGATGTGAATCAGTACGTATAGTAGTAGCGCGCGATCTGTAGGCAGAACCTGGCAAAGTAGTAGATAGGTAGGAGCCAGGGGTGTAGACTGTAGGGGGAAGTTAAACAGATGCAAATGTTAAACCACACAGCTACACACTGATGACACCCAGTGTTGTGGGCACACTTCCTGGGAGGCTGATCCTCTCTCTTTCTCTCGATTCATCATGTTTATTCCATCTCTAATTGCTATCTCTATAATTAGTGCACATCGAAAGAGGAAGTTACACCAATTTGGTAAAAAATGCCAATATTCATGTCTCTACTCTCCATTAGTGCCTACCTAATAGTGTGATAATTGGATGTCTCCCTGTTAATAAAAAGATGCCCAGAAGAACTCCTAGGTTTGACGCAATACATACGGCCAAATAATTCTAGAGAAGAATTAGAGCTGGCGCTAATTAATAAGGCTGTTCTTGTTCTTCAGTAGCGAGCCAGATTCAGCCCTCCATTTCACATAAAGCCGCGGTGTTATATCACACTGAACACATACATAGTGACACTAGCATGAAGATGAAAATTGAAGTGGAGATAATTTCACATTTCCGCTTCATAAATAGCACCAGAGTGTCTTATTTCGTCTGTACAGCTTGGAATGTCACACACGAATACTAAAATATGTTGCATAATAACATAATACAGCTCCCTTCTCTCTCACTCAGCTGCCATCATTCTAAATCCCTCATTCCCCTGACTCATTTCTCTCAGTTGCCTTTATTATTCTAAATCCCTCACCCAGCTGCCTCAAATCTCACACTTTGTGGTGATCACAAACCCTCCAGATAATTTGTCACATACCAAAAACAAAATTCCACGAGTCTCGAGGGTAGAGGTCGACCATGGTAACTGCCACTGTGCAGATCGCGTTGGGTTTCCTTCCTAGAAAGAGAGAGCTCGTGTGAGGAAAGAAAATACTTGTCCTGTGTTGGTTGGTTTGTTGTATGACACCTAATTCTCAGTCATCAGACAGTCAGACAAATACAGTATTGAAAAAGAGCCATATCGTAGAGACAGAGTAAAACAAATCGTGGATACTGACATAGAGAGTTTCGCTGAATTCAGCTGAAGATACCTTGCTTGAGAAAGTCAATGATATCGGTAGCTCGTAGTTGACATCTTGATGTCTCCAAGTTCCTTCTCACTTTACACCCCACCCTGGCAACACTAACTGTATCCAGAACTGATACCTGTAACACAAAAGAGATATATAACTGAGAGACAGAAAACTGTCTTTATATTGTAATTAGAAGATATGATAGATCGTGGCAATCTGTCATCAGTTGCAATGTCAGTTTTCATACTACGTGACTGTATTGTCGTGCTTCAGGCCCTTGATCTACCCTCACAGAGGACGGTGTGAGCCACACAATTCGCCCCGGTTCGGAGAGATACTACATATTTAGTACCTTGATCCCATGAAAGAATGCTGAACAGTAGGATTGTAGCCACTGTAGGAGGCGGTGACCCTGCTCACAGAAGGACCCTATCGGCTGGATGTAGATTGTACTCCGGCTATTTTTAACCACGCTATACGACCTACTCCAATCCTAAACAGGGGAGAATGAGTTTATTGTATGCAGACTGGGGGTCTAAACGGACGATCTAAATTTTAAAAGAATGATTCAAAAAGACTGTATTAACCTGAGCTACGTACTTTGAAAGTTTGTTCCTCGGTATAATGGCTCATGACCCAATCCTGACTGTTTACTGCCGTAATATCCTCGAACAGTTTGCTGTTGCACATGGAAACAAACAGGGACTCAATCAACCGGTGATGCTGGGAGTTGTTGTGTTATTTTGATTTAGTTAGTAGTAGTATAAACTGGTTAAAAACGCTCCAGTAACAAAATTGTAACCTGACATAAGTTTTCACTAGAAACTAATACCAGGTTCCAATTTTGTAACTGGTTAAGAAGAGAACTCATCATGAAATAACTTCGTGATGTTTTTACGGGTTTACCTTTGACTGTTTCAGTGGATCTTTCACAGCAGACATTTTAGAGATCTTGGTTGTCCGTTTAAAACATTTTATCTCCGTATCATCAACCATATTTGAAACTGATTGATACAAATGATTATCATATAAATACAACTACAAAGATGAAATAATAAAATATAAGAAGCAAGCCTATCTAAAGATGTCAACAAAGATAATTACTGTTGATTCATTGCAAGAACAACTCATAGTACTGTTTTATCTAAGCGGAGGCCGGAGTATTCATTAACACCTGTCATGACATGTCACCTCCTCCATATTACTGGGCAGTGGGCAAGCTTTCAACATCTCATATATTCATAACGGACACTTCGAAAGGCACACTTATAATCATTATCAATAGAAGCAGCGGGAGACTGTCAATGCGGAATGCCACGCCGCATCAATTTGTTTTTCGAAAAACTTTTTTCCAAACTGGAAAGTGGAAATCTAGATCCTTCGATCTTGTTATCGTCTTCGTGCACAAGTATCACAGGTGTCAGACTTCAGCTCCTCACAGAGCCTCCCCTATCCGTATCGAGTCCAAGATTGAATTGTTATTTTGTGTTGGGTATCCGAGTACCGGTGGGCGATCCGGGATTCGAATTGTTCTAAATTATACTATCTCGGTCAGTTTAATTTTAAAATCCTCAGTATGATCCTAGTAGCCCAGCTAACGCGTTGGAAAATGGAGACAGAGCACGATTTCGGATTTACGAAACTCAAAAGTCAAAAATCAAAAACCCGTGTCACAAAAACGAAAAATCGGAGAAAAAGTTTAAACCCAAATTTTCGCGCGCGCATAAATTGTTTAAGTTTGGCGCGCAGAGCACGTTTATAATGTTTTATTTCGCGTCTTACAGTTACATTTCTTAAGTTAATTTTGAATTCTATTGAACCTTATCAATTGATTCAGGACGCCGCCTGAACGCAAAACAAATGGGGTATGGCGCCGCCATACATATTCAGGATTCTTCCAGTACACGATAATGTATATCCTTTCCGGCCGGAAAAAGAGAAACAAGTTCGTAACAAAAGCAATAAATTAACATTACGAAAATACTACAATTACATAGTTTTGCAATACTTATACAGATGCCGATGACACTGACAGCAATATGGATAAATTAGCATGAAAGCATTAAAATAAATATTGTTTATTATTAGAATTTGAGTTTTTTAACTTTTGTGTGTAGGCAAAAAATCGAGGAAAACTTACTTTCTCTCATATTAACTCGTTACAGTTACACGTTACTAAATATTCTGATTCCTGATGTTTAAGCTTAAAAAAGTGCCTAGATATATACAGAAATACTGTTCGTCTGAGCTGATCGATAGAGCTCACTGTGGACTGATGGCCTTGGTTACTGGATGGGGAACTTGATAAAAAGGGGGTAAAAAGGATGGGATCGAATCTCTGGGCCAAAGTAAAGACTACTTCACATATAATGAAAAGGCCAGACCAGGGGAGCTGGAGGGGTAATATATTTTCCTACACACATATACACAGACAGATCTAGTTTATGATCCACAGTCAGTGTCCTCTGCACTGCTGAGATGAAGGGGTGTAGCGGGCTCCCTGTACCCAGGTGTGGTGCAGCTTCTAAAGGTATTGTTGAACTCCGTACCATCACTGTGGGGTGGGGATGGTTGTTGTGGGGCTGTGGATGTTGCTGAGGTGTAGGATGCGGTGCTCTTCGGGGTGGTACTACCCAGGGGGGTCTCGTAGTAGCGGTCATCTTCACTTGTCGAGCTACTGGGACTCGCCTGGTGAGGGAAGGGAGGGGGGATTGGAAACAGATATCATATATCATGAATATGTGAGACACAGTCAGTGCCTGATGTTACAGTCAGTCCCTGACAACAAGCGGCAAGCCCGAACCGTTTTATTAGATCCCATAAAACTGATTTGATCAGCCACAACTAAATTAAAATACATACCTGTGATTTAGGGGAAATGTGGTTGGTGGTTGGTTGATGGTCCTGTCTAGCTGATACACGATGTTCCATAAAGGCATTATTCTTGGCCTGCCCACATGTCTGGGGCCTCTGACGTTTCTCCCAGTTTGCACTCGCAGGAGAAATCTGGAGAGGAAGAAGTGTGGTTTAGTTTGGGAATTAAGATAATTTTGATTTAAGAGATCGGATGAAGCAATATCAAGTTATTCTTTTGTTTCCCAAACTCGAGGTAATGCTCATGTCTTAATCTTGTAACTTCTAAGTTCTAACTATTACATACAGCATCTACTTGTACAGCCCCTTATTATGTACCTGGTTACTGAGGCTGAGAAGTAGATTGGAGACGTTCTCTCTGGAGACAGGGAAATCATCACTGTCAGCACTGTCGCTGTCATTATCACATGCAAACAACTCTTCCAGCTCATCATCAACATCATCAAATACAGGGGATACCAGATACGCAGCACCTGAATTAGAATAGGGTTTAGCAGCCGGTAATATCACACATTTCATGTGAACCTGAAGACTACGGTTAAAACATAAGAAGCAACTTCAGGCTGAAGTTGCTTCTTATGTTCTAACCCTCCCTTTACATTTGTGAGATTGGCAGTCTAACTTGGCAAGAAGTTGCGGGGAAAAATTACAAAAATTGTCTCAGTTGTTGGTCCATCAACTATGAAATACTTTTCGACCTTCAATATCGAAATTTACTCTATAGCATGTGTTAGCTCAATTTACAAAAACATGATAGAGACATTCGGTTTTCACTAAAATTTTAGTTATCCATCAAGCAAGGAGTATCTAGATAAATTTTTGCGAAAATCCCCCTCTCTCTCAACAACAAGTAAATACAATGTACTGTTAACAGTAAGTACCTGATGCGAATGATGGGATGGGTGTGGTCAGTGTTTGTACGACGGGTTTCTCTAGTTTACTGCTCCGTGCATACTCCATCTCACACAGCGACTCCCCTACTGAGTATTCCTGTTCACTATACGGCTGATCATACAGCTCCACACTGGGCTTCCCCTGCTGCTCTGAAACCACCACACACCGAACCGGGTACCACTGGCCACACCGGGTTAGGGCGTCAAACTTGGCGGTGGCTTCTGGAGTCCACTGTCGTGTGGCTGGAGGGGAGGAGGGTGGTGGTAATGTTTTGTTTGTTTGTTTGTTTGTTTGTTTGTTTGTTTGTTTGTTTGTTTGTTTGTTTGTTTGTTTGTTTGTTTGTTTGTTTGTTTGTTTGTTTGTTTGTTTGTTTGTTTGTTTGTTTGTTTGTTTGTTTGTTTGTTTGTTTGTTTGTTTGTTTGTTTGTTTGTTTGTTTGTTTGTTTGTTTGTTTGTTTGTTTGTTTGTTTGTTTGTTTGTTTGTTTGTTTGTTTGTTTGTTTGTTTGTTTGTTTTCAAGAGATATTTGGGTGATACCTTGCTTGAGGAAGTCGATGATATCGGTAGCTCGTAGTTGGCATCTTGATGTCTCCGAGTTCCGTCTCACTTTGCACCCCACCCTCGCAACACTAACTGTATCCAGAACTGATACCTGTAAAATACAAGGGATAAATCTCTCTAGGTGAGACAAAAACAAATGTAATTTGCATTATATTGTACATAATTAGAAGATATGACAGATCGTGGCAATCTGTCATCAGTTGTAATATATCAGTTGCCATACTCCATAACTGTCGTGCTTCGGCCCTTGACACAGAGGACGATGTGAGTCACACAAGTCGGCCCGGATCAGAGAGGGTAGTCTTTTGTGATACAAAATATTTAGTACCTTGATCCCATGAAAGAATGCTGAACAGTAGGATTGTAGCCACTGCAGGAGGCGGTGACCCTGCTCACAGAAGGACCCTATCGGCTGGATATAGATTGTACTCCGACTATTTTTAACCACGCTATACGACGTACTCCAATCCTAAACAGGAGGAACATAGTATATGACATGTAGACTGGGGGTTTAAATGAATGATTTAAATTTTAAAAGATTGATTCAAAAAGACTGTATTAATCTCAGCTACGTACTTTGAAAGTTTGTTCCTCGGTAAAATGGCTCATGACCCAATCCTGACTGTTTACTGCCGTAATATCCTCGAACAGTTTACTGTTGCACATGGAAACAAACAGGGACTCAATCAACCGGTGATGCTGGGAATGGTTTTGTTATTTTAATTTAGTATGTCAAACTGGTTAAAATGACTCAAGCCTCAAGGGAACTCAAACAGAAAGTAACTTCGTGATGTGTTTACCTTTGACTGTTTCAGTGGATCTTTCACAGCAGACATTTTGGAGATCTTGGTTTTCCGTTTGAAACATTTTATCTCCGTATCATCAACCATCTTTGAAACTGGTTGATACAGATTACTTCGCAATTTACTTTAATTACTTGTCGATAATATAAAGATAAACATTATATTAGAGTCAAGCCTGTCTAAAGAAGTGAACAAGCATAAAAATTGTTGATTCATTGCAAGAACAATTCATAATACTCGTTTATATAAGAGGAGTATTCATTAACACCTGACACCTCCTCTATCTAGCAAAACATTAAACATATCACTGGGCAAGCTTTCAACATCTCACAATGATATTCAGTACGGGCACTTCGGAAGGCACAGTGCACACTTATCATTATATTCAAGCAGCGGGAGCCTGGTAAACTGTTAATGTGGATGTTTTCCAAACTGGAACATGTGGAAACCCAGACCCCTCGAGAGTCGAGTCTCGTTTGAAATTTCAATACAGTCGGAAAATTATCTTGGTAGAAAATTGGTAGCTTTAGTTTAATTTTGAAATCCTATTGATCCTATCAGCCCAGCTGACACGTTGGAGAATTGATTTACGAAACTCAAAAGTCAAAAATCCAAAACCCGTTTTCACAAAAACGAAAAATCGGAGAAATTTTAAGCCCAAGTTTTCGTGCGCGCGCTTAATAAATTGTTTAAGTTGTGCGCGCAGCGCATTTTTATAATATTTTATTTCGCGTTTTACACTTACAGTTACATTTCAGTATACGATAATCTCCATCTAATTTATATCCTTTATGGATAAAGAGAAACAAGTTCGTAACAAAAGCAATAAATTAACATTACGAAAATACTACAATTACATAGTTTTGCAATACTTATACAGATGCCGATGACACTGACAGCAATATGGATAAATTAGCATGAAAGCATTAAAATAAATATTGTTTATTATTAGAATTTGAGTTTTTTAACTTTTGTGTGTAGGCAAAAAATTGAGAGAACTTACTTTCTCTCATACTAACTCGTTACAGTTACACCTTACTAAATATCCTGATTCCTGATGTTTAAGCTTTAAAAAAGTGCATATATATATACAGAAATACTGTGACTGTTCGTCTGAGCTGAAAGAGCTCACTGTGGACTAATGGCCAATACTGGATGTGGGAACTTGATAAAAAGGGTGGGATCACTGGGCCAAAGTTAGTGAGTTTCACTATTACGCAACAACTATAACATATATCATCTCTTATGAAAAGGCCAGACAGGGGAAGCTGGAGGGGTAATATATTTTCCTACACACATATACACACACACAGACAGTCTATGATCCACAGTCAGTATCCTCGGCACTGCTGAGATGGAGGGGTGTAGCTGGCTCCCTGTACCCAGGTGTGGTGCAGCTTCTGAAGGTATTGTTGAACTCCGTACCACCACTGTGGGGTGGGGATGGTTGTTGTTGTTGTGTGGAGGTTGCTGAGGTGTAGGAAGTGGTGCTCTTCGGGGTGGTACTACCCAGGGGGGTCTCGTAGTAGCGGTCATCTTCACTTGTCGAACTACTTGGGCTCGCCTGGTGGTGTGGGAAGGGAGGGTTAGTAACTGTGAATGAATTTGTGGCACAGAATAGTCCCGTATACGCGATGTTACAGTCTTATCTGACAAGTCCGAACCGTGTTATTAGATCCCACAATAATGGTACATGATCAGCTACAACTAAATACATACCTGCGATTTAGGGGAAATGTGGTTGGTGGTGGGTTGGTGGTCCTGTCTAGCTGATACACGATGTTCCATAAAGGCATTATTCTTTGCCTGCCCACATGTCTGGGGCCTCTGACGCTTCTCCCAGTTAGCACTCGCAGGAGAAATCTGCAGGGGGAAAGATGTGTGGTTTAGTTTAATACTTTCGGATGAAGCAATCTCGAGTTTTTCTTTTGTTTCCCAAACTTGAGGTCATGCTCATGTCCTAATCTTCTAACTGCTAACTACATACTACCCCTCCAGTTTACCTGGCTACTGAGGCTGAGAAGAAGATTGGAGACATTCTCTCTGGAGACGGGGAAATCATCACTGTCAGCACTGTCGCTGTCATCATCACACGCAAACAACTCTTCCAGCTCATCATCAACATCATCAAACACAGGGGACACCAGATACGCGGCACCTGAGAAATAAAATAGTTGTAGACATTTCATGGAAGCTTTCTAAAATCCCTGCTGTTCTCTCTCAGCAAGTATACCTGATGCGAATGATGGAATGGGAGTGGTAAGTGTCTGTACTACTGGTTTCTCTAGTTTGCTGCTCCTCGCATACTCCATCTCACACAGGGACTCCCCCACTGAATATTCCTGTTCGCTGTAAGGTTGATCATACAGCTCCACACAGGGCTTCCCCTGTTGCTCTGAAACCACCACACACCGGACTGGGTACCACTGACCACACCGGGTCAGGGCGTCAAACTTGGCGGTGGCTTCTGGAGTCCACTGTCGTGTGGCTGGAGGGGAGGAGGGTGGTGGTAATGTTTTGTTTGTTTGTTTGTTTGTTTGTTTGTTTGTTTGTTTGTTTGTTTGTTTGCTTGTTTGTTTGTTTGTTTGTGCTACAGATCCCAAACCCTCAAAGAATGTCCCAGCGTATCCAAGTAAGGTGAGTGTGTGTGTTAAAAGTGTAAGCATCACTTACTGATAGGTATGGTATTAGCGAGAAAACACTCAATCGCCTGGTAGGGCAGTCCCTTGAACTCAGACCTAGATCGGGGGAGAGGTGGTTAGGGAGAGGTATAAAATGAGGTTGTGTACCCAGTATTCCCATCTATCAGATACACCCCCCCCCCATTATAAAAGAGGAATAGCTACATTCCCGTATATGCAAACAATCTTGAGGCAGCATCGGCAGACACCCACGCACACAGGCTACACAAGCAACACTCCGTTCGAGTAGTTTTGCAGATTTTTTAGATATACTTACACACACACGGACACCACCTTGACGGTATAATGAAGGACACAACGACGTATATTTTGACACACTTTAGTGATGATGATGATGATATTCCACTATCCGGGAAAAAGGTAACTTTGCGGTTTTGAAGAACATGACTTGAATTGCTTGAAATGCAGTTTTGAAGTTGCTTGAATTGTTGTTGTTGTTGTAAATTTTAATCAAATTAGTACCATTATATCGTTGTTTATCGTGTTAATGTTGTTGTTGTTTGGTTTCTTAGATACACTTTGAATTAACTGAAATTTGTTGCAGTACATCTCGGACGAAAAGACGAAAAAGAATCGACAACTAGGAATAATTTTTACCATCATAGGAGCTCTATTCAGTTCTTCAGCTTCAGTGAGCATCAAACTAGCAGAGCAGGTTGGTAGTAGTATTGTTTTATTCCCTTCAGAGTCAAACCCCTCCACTGATTTGGTAACGAAGTAACCCCTTGCCAGTGTGTGCGAAGGTCGCGACCTGAGGGGTTACTTCGTAACCAATCCACTGATCTAACTTCTGTTTGTTAGCCCTATATACCAACCAAATCCCTCTTCCCCAGGTAGTCCCAGTCCTCCAAGTGCTATGGTTCAAGTTTATAGTAATGTTCTTCCTGGTCGGGGGAATGGTTATCATCGGCCGAAAGAGTCTCGATGTGGAGGGTAAAACCCTGTACCTGTTCGTCCGATCATGCTCAGAGAACATCGCAATGTCACTGGTCCTGTTCGCGGTTATGTACCTGCCTGTGGGGGAGGCCACAGTGGTCATGTTTTTCAGCATGTCTCTCTTTATGGTCCTTATGGCGGCTATATTCCTCAAGGAACCCCTCTCCTGCAGGATCTACATTGCCCTCGTGTTCGGGCTGTCAGGGGTGTTCCTGCTGGCAAACCCGGAGGAGATCATTGTCAACAAATCATTCTCCATCTCCAAGATGTATGGTTTGGGTGCGGGGGTTGGACATGGTCTCTTCAGAGCAACCTCATCCATCATGATTAGGAAGTTGGGGACTGATGTGGACTCTAAAGTGGTCGTGTTTTATCACAGTTTCTTTGGTCTCGTCATCTTCACCTCTCTGATCCTCCTTGGTGTCCTCTACTCGTTTGTAAGTGGAAACTTCCTCTTGGCAGATGAGTTCTTCGTCAGGATTGATGATAGTTTCCTGTTGGCCATCTGTCTCAGTATCGGGGTGCTCATGTTCATCTGTCAGTCCTTCGCCACCAAGGGCACCCAGATTTGTGATAGTTCCATTGTGGCTACAGTCCGGAATGTAAGCATTGTGTTCAGTTTCTGTTACCAAGTCCTGGTATTTGGGGAGGTCCCGAGTATCTACGCAGCTGTGGGGACTGTGTTTATTGGGATCGCTATTGGACTTATTGTGACGGACAAGAAAAGGGGGATGTGGGTGTGAGTCAGAGTGGAGGTGTGTGGTTTTTGTATTAACTTTGGATTGAATTCGTGAAGAATAAAAATTACAATGGTTTTCCTGCGTGCTATAACTATCAAGACAGAGAGAGATATCAGGGATAAATGATAATATATATCAGCATTGCCGTATATTTTAAGTTATCTCTCTAACTAAATCCATGCTTCTTAAGCAGCAACTTGTTCACTCTCTCACAGCATACACACATCATATCACACGCTCAAAAGAAAATCATCTGCAGAACAACTGTCGACAAATCAAGACGTAAGCGATGGCCCCCCATAAAATTTGACACCCCCCCCCTCTACTCTCTAGTTCTAGAAATATTGCCTAACTTTGATACCAGTTCTCATTTCACAACATTTCACAAAACAAATTCTAGACTTTCTTACCCAAATAAACCTGTAATCCTGAACTAATTACCCCCAATTGAAGCACCATAACTTACTTGAGTTTGCGAGTAAATGACCTTGGAACATGGACTGTATCTCCGTAGTCAAGGTACTTGATATACAGCATGTCTGATGAGTTATCTAGCTCCTTAACCTGGCCTCTCAGCCACATCTGCTCTGAAGTGTGCCACACCGCACACATCTGCAAGGAATTTGAGAGATTTGGAGAGAGAGGGATCGAGAGAGGGGTTTAATAGAGATGTCTGCAAGGGAGAGGGTTAAGACATCTTTAGAGATTTGCGATTTGGGGAGAGGGATCAAGTTTAGGATTGAGAAGTTTGATGAGGCATTTGGAAGAAATGTAACCTCATTTGAATTGTAAGAGCCAGGAGAATACATGTAGACACATACCTGTCCGGGGATGGGAGACCAGCCGTAGTTGGGTTGTTCTTCTAGCGTACCATAAAACTGGTTCATAGATCGTTCTAACCGATCCAGCTCTGATATATTCTTACCACATGCCTGAAATAGATTGAGTGTTTCAACAAATTACTAACAATATCAACTAGGATCTGTCTCAGATCCTGTTTCGATTCTCAATGCGCTCGGATGGGGTCGGCGCCGACAGATATATTATGATACACAAACAAGAAAAATGCTTTCACGAACATTTACAGTCATCTAAATCACCAATCCCGTACCTGGACGTAAAAGTGTCCTGCGTTATGGATGGCTGAAACATATACGAGGGTCGACCCGTGGGGGAGGGTCACATGGTCTGATCGTGGTGATTGGGGGGATGAAATATAGGAACGGTTGTTATAAACTATCTGAAAATAGGCGGGGCTTTAGTTCATGATTCGGGGAAGACTGTGATGTTTCCAGATATCACTAAACAGGAAATCACAAGACTATTAAATACACTACACTGCCTCACCCCACCTCACACCAACCTGATCTCTAAGGTACATCTTAACGCGGGGGAACGAGGACTCTTTATTGGCACCCATGTTAGTCTGATGCAGCACTACTTTCTCTCCTAGGATTTCTGATTGATTACACGACTCGCACTGCGCTCCTTGGTCTTCGGATGACAGGAAAACACAACCAGCTAAACGAGGGGAGAGTGAGCATTAGAGATTCAACACAACCAGCTAAAAGAGGAGATAATATCGAGTGAGGATTAGGGCAGCAGGGGAGTAGTTCATTACTGTGCAACTTAGGCAGGAATACACTTCTATCAGCTCAAGATTAGGTTATTAGATGCAACATAACAAGACTCCTTGCAACAATATGTTATAAAGGTTTTATGGGGGGGGGATATAAGAGGGAGTAACAATTACAAGATACTGGCAATATATAGCAGTGTCTAGATTATAGGAGAACACTAGTCAATATCGCACGCAGTGGAGCGCCCTCACTGTTAGGGCGGAGGGAGATGGTTAAAAGAGAAGGAGGGGATAATATAGCATGGCTATAGGCAAGCAGAGTCTCTCATATATTAGCATAGGAGCTAGTATATATCACACACTGCACTGCTCCTTGCTGCTATTATACGAGAGAGAGAGAGATGTGATTTAAACATACAACTCTATCACTATCCGAGTATCTCACTATTACACGATGGAGCAGTGAAATAGAGGAGCTACCACTGCTGTTAAACAAATCTCCCATTGTGTAATCCACTATTATCTTCCTCCTTATTGGTCAGTTTTAGCATGTGAACAGATAGAAAAAGAGAGAAGGGAAAGAGAAAGGGAAAGAGAGAGGCATCACATCCAATTTTTACAAACCATTTTATTCTACTACTTATGCGAGAATTTGCATTTTACTAGGCATGAAAAGAATAGTTTAAAAAGCATGGGAAAAGAGAGTCGTGACAAGTCATCCTTGAAACCGAGTTATAAAAAGACAATTGTAAAAAGACAGGACATGTAAAAGTTGGGCTATAACGCACGATAAGTTAACAATTCTAGCGAGACAATGGGGTACAATGTTACAAATATATCACGCAACGAGAGTATCTATTAGTAGAGTCGATAAGTAGATCTTACCCTCTCAATTGTTCCAGTTTTTGTCACATCTGTTTGGAGCCTCGACACGACCTCTAAACAGGTGTTACTTTTTCACAAACTGTTTTCATCATGGTGTAATCAGCACTTGAAATGTTGTTGATCATAACAAAAACCCGACTAATTTTTTTCAACTTGGGGTAAAACCATGGGTGTCAAAAGTTAGCTCTAGGTCCCCTGAGTAACCATCCGGAGACTCTAAGAGATATTTCAAGCCGTTCTCCCGTAATCATTAATGCCGGTGGAGAGACCTATTCAGTTCGTCTGCCTCAGTGAGCATCAAACTAGCGGAACAGGTTGGTAGTAGTATTGTTTTATTCTCTTCAGTGTCAAACCCCTCCACTGATTTGGTAACGAAGTAACCCCTTGCCAGTGTGTGCGAAGGTCGCGACCTGAGGGGTTACTTCGTAACCAATCCACTGATCTAACTTCTGTTTGTTAGCCCTATATACCAACCAAATCCCTCTTCCCAGGTAGTCCCAGTCCTCCAAGTGCTATGGTTCAAGTTTATAGTAATGTTCTTCCTGGTCGGTGGAATGGTGATCATCGGCCGAAAGAGTCTCGATGTGGAGGGTAAAACCCTGTACCTGTTTGTCCGATCCTGCTCAGAGAACATCGCCATGTCATTGGTCCTGTTCGCGGTTATGTACCTGCCTGTGGGGGAGGCCACTGTGGTCATGTTCTTCAGCATGTCTCTCTTCATGGTCCTTATGGCGGCTATATTCCTGAAGGAACCCCTCTCCTGCAGGATCTACATTGCCCTCGTGTTCGGGCTGTCAGGTGTTTTCCTGCTGGCAAACCCGGAGGAGATCATAGTCAACAAATCATTCTCCATCTCCAAGATGTATGGTTTGGGAGCGGGGGTTGGTCATGGTCTCTTCAGAGCAACTTCATCCATCATGATCCGGAAGTTGGGGACTGATGTTGACTCCAAGGTGGTTGTGTTTTACCACAGCTTCTTTGGTCTCGTCATCTTTACCTCTCTGATCCTCCTTGGTGTCCTCTACTCTTTTGTCAGTGGAAACTTCCTTCTTGCAGATGAGTTCTTCGTCAGGATAGATGATAGTTTCCTGCTGGCTATTTGTCTTAGTATCGGGGTCCTCATGTTCATCTGCCAGTCCTTTGCCACCAAGGGTACCCAGATATGTGATAGTTCCATTGTGGCAACAGTCCGGAATGTGAGTATTGTGTTCAGTTTCTGTTACCAAGTCTTGGTGTTTGGGGAGGTCCCGAGTATCTACGCTGCAGTCGGGACTGTGTTTATTGGGATCGCTATTGGACTTATTGTGACGGACAAGAATTAGAACATGGCTGTGGGTGAGTCAGAGTGGAGGTGTGTGGTTTTTGTATTAACTTTGGATTGAATTCGTGAAGAATAAAAATTACAATGGTTTTCCTGCGTGCTATAACTATCAAGACAGAGAGAAAGATATCAGGGATAAAACATATCAGCATTGCCGTATATTTTAAGATATCTCTCTCTCTCTAACTAACTCTCCATGCTTCTTAAGCAGCAACTTGTTCACTCTCTCACAGCATACACACATCACACTCTCAGAAGAAAATTATCTGGAATAACTGTCGACAAATCAAGACGTAAATAATGGTCAAACTACCTCATGCATTCCCCCATAAAAGTTTACCCCCACCTCTAGTTCTAGAAATATTGTCTAACTTAGATACCAGCTCCAGTTCACATTTCACAAAATAAACTATAGACTTCTCATCCAAATAAAATATAATCCTGAAGCACCATAACTTACTTGAGTTTTCGAGTGAATGACCTGGGAACATGGACCGTATCTCCGTAGTCAAGGTACTTGATATATAACATGTCGGATGAGTTATCTAGCTCCTTAACCTGGCCTCTCAGCCACATCTGCTCTGAAGTGTGCCACACCGCACACATCTGCAAGGGAGAGGAATTTGAGAGGTTTGGAGAGAGGGTTCGAGAGATGTCTGGAAGAGGAAGTTGAGGCATCTTTAGAGATTTGTGTGAGGCATTTTGGAAAAATGTAACAGTAGTTGATATAAATTGTAAGAGCCAGGAGACATACCTGTCCGGGGATGGGGGACCATCCGTAGTTGGGTTGTTCTTCTAGTGTACCATAAAACTGGTTCATAGATCGTTCTAACCGATCCAGCTCTGATATATTCTTACCACACGCCTGAAATAGAATGGGTGAACTGCAACAAATTAGCAACAATATCAATTAGGATCTATCTCAGACCCCGTTTCGATTCATATATAAAATAGGGATCGGACGGCCAGACATATTAGGATACACTAACAAGAAAAACGGAACGTTCATGAAAATTTTACAGTCATCTAAATCACTAATCCCGTACCTGAACGTAAAAGTGTCCTGCATTGTGGATGGCTGAAACATATACGAGGGTAGACCCATGGGGAAGGGTCACATGGTCTGATCGTGGTGATTGGGGGGACGAAATATAAGAACGGTTGTTATAAACTATCTGAAAATAGGTGGGGTTTAGATCAGGATTCGAGGCGGTTAAACATACTGTGATATGTTTCCAAATATCACTAGAAAGCAAACTCCAAGACTACTAAATACAGCACCACCCTGCCTTGACCAACCTGATCTCTAAGGTACATCTTAACGCGGGGAAATGAGGACTCCTTATTTGCACCCATGTTAGTCTGATGTAGCACTACTTTCTCTCCTAGGATGTCTGATTGACTGCACGACTCACACTGTGCTGCACCTTGGTCTTCAGATGACAGGAAAACACAACCAGCTAAAGGAGGGGATTATCGAGTGAGCATTAGAGATTCAACACAACCAGCTAAAAGAGGAGATAATGTCGAGTGAGGATTAGGGCAGCAGGGGAGTAGTTCATTACTGTGCAACTTAGGCAGGAATACACTTCTATCAGCTCAAGATTAGGTTATTAGATGCAACATAACAAGACTCCTTGCAACAATATGTTATAAAGGTTTTATGGGGGGGGGATATAAGAGGGAGTAACAATTACAAGATACTGGCAATATATAGCAGTGTCTAGATTATAGGAGAAAACTAGTCAATATATATCGCACGCAGTGGAGCGCCATCACTGTTAGGGCGGAGGGAGATGGTTAAAAGAGAAGGAGGGGATAATATAGCATGGCTATAGGCAAGCAGAGTCTCTCATATATTAGCATAGGAGCTAGTATATATCACACACTGCACTGCTCCTTGCTGCTATTATACGAGGGAGAGAGAGGGAGAGAGGGAGAGGGAGAGGGAGAGAGAGAGAGAGAGAGAGAGAGAGAGAGAGAGAGAGAAAGAGAGAGAGAGAGAGAGAGAGAGAGAGAGAGAGAAAAATACGGGTTTCACAAAACAGGCTCTGTACACCACATCTTTGGCGGGAAAGTTCCAAAATTTTTGGGCCACATAGACAATCGTTTGGAGCAACTTTCACTAAATTTTCATTCCTAATGAAGCATGGGAACTTTCTCAGACAGAGTGCCAAAGACGCAAAAAAGTAAACCGTTCTCAAGGCCAGAAATGAGCTCCGTTTCAAAAATCCTTCTTTGGGCTTATTCACCTTTATATTCTCTTCAAATTCCAAGAATTTTATGTTTCTATCTCAAAAAATTTTGTCCTGACGTCAAAAATGCTGTCAAAAGTTGAGAAAACGCCACTTTGAAAATAGGCTGTACCAAAAAAACGGTTAAAATTTTGGGCTGAAATTGCATATTTGAGGTCCATTTTGTATGGCCTAAACCCTGGTCAAGTCGTTAGGTTTGGCACTCGACGTTGAAAAACGCCAGGTGTACCCTTAAGGCCAAACGAAAAAAGACTTCTCGTTTTCACTAGCTGACAGATCTACCGGATACACATGTGCAGCGTGCGCATTAGTTAGGGCAGATTTTTTTATCATCCTCAGCAACGTCCCACAGAACGTTATTCTGACCAAACTTTCAATTTGTCACCTGAAGACGGATTCTAATCGAAAAACGACTATATATCATGGAAATTAAATTAAATCTGAACTTTCAGATACTTTATTGTAAACTCCCAAAACTCGACTTTTAATGGTCGTAAACTATAGCGTCGAAAGTTTTATGACTATGTGAAAATAGATAGATATATGGCTTTTTTCATTATAGTGTGCTCTAATCAATCTCAAACTTGGTCAGTATCTTGATCTATAATATAATTTAAATAATATTACGTCATCATTATGACGCCGTAACGTCACGTTATGATTTCAAGATGACGTCAATTTTTCGTAGTTTCATGATTTTAACCTCTCTAGACCAGTTTTAATACATCTGCATGGATAAAATGTATCGAAGCAGATAATATATTAAAACTTAGTAGAGTCGATAAGTAGATCTTACCCTCTCAATTGTTCCAGTTTTTGTCACATCTGTTTGGAGCCTCGACACGACCTCTAAACAGGTGTTACTTTTTCACAAACTGTTTTCATCATGGTGTAATCAGCACTTGAAATGTTGTTGATCATAACAAAAACCCGACTAATTTTTTTCAACTTGGGGTAAAACCATGGGTGTCAAAAGTTAGCTCTAGGTCCCCTGAGTAACCATCCGGAGACTCTAAGAGATATTTCAAGCCGTTCTCCCGTAATCATTAATGCCGGTGGAGAGAATATGTGTGTACGTGCGCTAAATGCCCACTACTACTACCTATACTTTATTGTATACGTTATTGTGTGTCTCTCTCTTTTCTCCCCCTTGAGAGAGATAGTTATCTCGCGCGGCGCTCTGGCACGTGCGGGGTTTCCAGAGAGAGTGAGAGACATACAACAACATGTAAACAGCCTGCCAGCGCTCACGTACGTCCGCACTGTATTATTTTCTTCCACCGGGATTAATGATTACGGGAGAACGGCTTGAAATATCTCTTAGAGTCTCCGGATGGTTACTCAGGGGACCTAGAGCTAACTTTTGACACCCATGGTTTTACCCCAAGTTGAAAAAAATTAGTCGGGTTTTTGTTATGATCAACAACATTTCAAGTGCTGATTACACCATGATGAAAACAGTTTGTGAAAAAGTAACACCTGTTTAGAGGTCGTGTCGAGGCTCCAAACAGATGTGACAAAAACTGGAACAATTGGGAGGGTAAGATCTACTTATCGACTCTACTATATAGTACCTTGGGGAGGGAAAGAAGTCAGGCAGTCAGGTAGGGAGAACAGTCGTGAAACTGGAACTGTGAATGGGATTCCAGTGTCTATGTCGTAACAGTCAACCACGCCGAACTGAAGGGAGAGAGAGAGAGAGAGAGAGAGAGAGAGTGAGAGAGAGAGAGAGAGAGAGAGAGAGAGAGAGAGGGAGGGAGAGAGAGAGAGAGAAAGAGAGAGAGTGTGTGTGTGTGTGTGAGAGAGAGAGAGATAAAGAGAGAGGGGGAGAGAGAAATATGACTAGCATATTTAACGTGCGAATCTTGACGTCATTCGACAGAAGTAAACAACTTTGCCCTTTTGACGTGACTCGTAAGATCATTGAAATAAATGTGACTGAGTAAAGAGGAATAGAGAGAATGAACTATTTTGTAACGTCCAGCGATAGTCTAAATCTGGAATACCACTCATTTATACCTTTGGTTCCGATTTTTGAACTGACTCGGTAACTTTAACCCTTACTCGACTGTGTATCACGTCATCTCGGAATATGTAAACCTCCCCCTGTGGATTGAAGAATGGCTTGTGATTAAGAAAGTCAAAAGCATACGACTGACTTCTAGTCTCTAGATCTAAGGAGTGAGAGAGAGCTGAGTTCATTCAATTTCAAAAGTTTACTCAGGTTTAGAAACAAATTTTGTAATTCAGTCTTCTTTTGACTTTACTTACTTTTGGACTGAATTGTTCACATTTCTTCACATTTAAAACTTGTCAGTTTCACAGTCACTAGCTCAGCTGGACTCGATCGAGTTGTGAAACGGGGGCGCGCACGCGCGAACTTCCAGCGCGAGAGTGTTAGAATGCTGACAACTTATCAGAACTGTTTCGCGTGCTACACCAAACACTCTCCCTAAATTGTACCTTTTGGACATCAGTGGCCCTGTCGATATCAGTGGTACTTCCGTCTGCTAGCGCGACTGTGAGATCACGAAACTCACTTCCATCTCGATCAACAATCCAAATATGTCTGGTACACAGTGCACTGCTTACCACTCCACTCTCTATAGTTCCTGGAATATATGGGAATTAGTGAATCTTAGTCAAACTCGCATTGTCATTACATTCATTTCCTATCTCTAACCTGTGGAAAGATAGTCAATGTACGGGTAGATCGGACACACATTACTCTTGATACCCAGTAGAGATTTGAGGTCGGCGGTCATCTTCTTTTGGATGACAGTAGAGGCAGTTGAGAGGTTACTGGCGAGTGAGCTCATCATTGATGAGGGGGGTGTTCCACAGGTTAATGTCTCCCCACTCTGGGACTCTGAAAGTAGGTTGTTATAACAAGGAGAGTGAGGGAACACAGGCATTACACACGTAAATACTATAAGTTGGTTAAGAAACAACCTCTGTGCACTTGCAGAGCTGCTTTATGAACGCAATAGATACTAGGGCGGATTCTGTGGTATAGCAATTGAATATTACCCATGTCAGTTGAGGGGCATTGGTTGATGAGGGGAGGGAGAGAGTAGGATTCTAGAGCAGGAGAAGGTTCTGGTATAATCCTCAGTTCAACCTGAGACAAATCAATAAATTAGCTATCAAATCAATAAATTAGCTATCAAATCAATAAATTAGCTATCAAATCAATAAATTAGCTATCAAATCATTAATATAGCTATAAATCTTCCACTACTATTTAAACAGAGTTATAACAATGACCTCTAGTACAAGTTTATATCACCTCCCCCGTCATATTACCCTTTTCATATCCTCATCTATAGTGGTAGGAGGTGGAGATACCTCTATATCCTGTACCACCATATCGTGAGAACTATCGTAACTAAACCCGTCAGAATGAAGAGAGGATGACATATTAGATGGTATTGTGAAGGATACTGCAGACTCTTCCACACTTATATTGTCTTGGTTTAGATTCGAGGGACCGGGCTCCAGCTCTTGATTCGAGGGACCGGGCTCCTGCTCTTGATTAGTGCCTGAGGGCCCAGGTTCCTCCTCTTGCTGCACTGAGGGGCCAGGTTCAACAGTGGTAGGTAGATCTAAAGATTCAGCCAAGTCATATGATTCAAAAGATGTAACTGACTTCTTTTGTAGGCTCTCTACTTCCTGAAAAGAAGGGAAGTTGGAGAATTGAATTAGCTATACGATCCCAATTGGGCTCCAAATCAGTGAAGTGCGAACCTACGGTTTAAACCTCAAGGAACATTCCAAACACCTCACCTCTCGTTGTTGCCGTCTCTGTTGCATCTCTAGCTCTTCCATAATCTCAGCATCCAACAACATTTTAGCGTGGTCTATCTCTTCTTTTGTTCCTGTGTTTAGTAACAGAGTTAGAAGTTGAGGTCAGTGATACCAGTACTTGATCACCAGTCACCACACGGCATGTCAGTGATCCAAACCAAATCTCGCATTACTAATCACGGTTTCACCACAGAATAACGTACCTTCGATAGTGCAGAGTCTGAAGAGAGGGTCCTCATTGTGCGGTTCCCGAGATATCCTAATTCTAGAACGGGATTTATCCTCAATCCCCCTCAAGTTGTCCCCTCCCTTGCCGATTATTTTACCACAAAACTCCGATCTCAACACTATTTCCTCCATTAGAATTACAGGTTTTAGCTGCAGCTGGTTCTTGATATCTTCCTAAAATTGGGAAAGTAAGTTATTATTAACCACGATGTAACCATGGTAACTGACTACTTCACTAGCTAGGTAACCAATCATGGTAACAATGGTAACCAACTTACTATAGCATCAATAACGTCATCTTTACAGGCTCCCTTCACGCACACAACTTGCTCTGTCTCGTGTGTATCGTCAGGAAATGTAACCCTCACACTATTTCTACTCTCAATATCCCTTATCACGTTCCCCTTCTTCCCAATCACAAACCTGGCGAGGAAGTAAAAATTAGATATAACAGTTAAAACGAAGTAATAAAACTGTATTTTGGACGCAACACATGTTTCATGGAATCCAATCATCAGTTAAAGAACAAGAAATATCAAAATATGATGAGACATCTTACCTAACATCATCACAATATAAATTATAACATCACCTCAACATACCTAACATCATCTTTGTCAATAACGAATGTTTTCATAACTGGTTCCTTTTTCTTCTTCACAACTTGTTTCTCGTCCATTCTATCCTTCTTCCGTGTCCTTCTCCCATACCAGAGTAGGGCGAGGGGGATAGCCACCAGCGCCACTGCGGCTACACCTGACCCAACGAGGAACAACCGACTCCTCATTGCCCCACTAATATTGAGAGAGAGGGGGAGGGAACTGGGTGGATTTTAGTGGGGGAATGAAGCAGTGAAGCAATGATTGGTGTGATTGTCAAGAAAAGAGAATTGTCAACTGTCGTAAGACACAAGATCTCATTTGTAAAAGATCATTTAAAACACAGAAAATAATAGCACGATCCCAAGAAGATTAGTCTTCCTCTCCATCTTCTTCTTCGTCATCTTCTTCGCTATCTTCGTCTTCATCATCATCCCCATCCACCTCCTGCATGGCCCTCTCTCTCTGCTCCATCTCGTCCTGGAGCTTCTTGTCATCTGTCTCTGAGACAACCTTGGGCTCTAATTTCACCTCAAAGTTACCCTCTGCAGCCTCGATTGATTCCTTGATGGCTGCCATTGATATCTTGACAACCTCCACTCCTTTCTCCTCGTTCAGTAGAGTAACCGATATCACGTAGAGGGGAGGGGCAATGAGGTTGATCTTCAGAGGAACTTCCTCAGAGGAGAAAACTAAACCTGCACGAAGGGCGTTCTTGACAGCATCAATACCCTCGTAGGAATAGCAACACACCTCTACATCAGCTCGAACCTTGACTGCTTGCGGAGTGAGTTTCCTCTTAATCTCCTTCAGCAGATATTCCTTTGTGTGGGGATCCATGTCTAGCTCATCTAGAACCTCGGGCTTCTGGGCGGCCTCCTTGAACCTCTCATAACTTCCACCGCTGGTAGCATACTTCTTATCAAAGAACCAAGCTGTCCTCTTGTAAAGATCCTCCAGTTGTTTATTGTCCTCGTAGTCTAACAACTCTCCCACATGTCGGAGAATCTGGTTGACGGTCTTACACCGGGAGTATTTCTCCTCAGTCTGTTTGATATCCTCGTGTACAACCCTCCTTTTTGAGAGATCCAGATATCCCTTCTCCTGATCCACTCGTGTTACAAGCACACACTCGTTCCTCCCTACACGGACCAGCTTGTTAATGGATCGGATTCGCTTCCGGGACATCTCTGTCATGAGGATGAGACCCTTGGCGCCATCGTATTCGAGAAGTTTCACATAAGCTCCGAGATCGGTGATCTCGCTGACAGTCACCATAACCACCTGGTCGACATCAGGGAGCTTCTTCTCGTAGAACCGGCACGACAGTTGAGGCATGGTGCTAGGGGAATTGTTTGTTAAAATGGAAAGTTAATTAATGCGGTAATTAAGGGTAAAATCAATCATATGTCAATGAACTAATGAATAAAAGGAGTCTTAACTTCCAGACTAGAAGCAGTGTTCACTGTCCATTCACGCTCAAAAACAGCTTTATTTCAGCAAAACGAAGAATGCTTGCTTGCTTTTCAGTTTGACCTATGGCCGGTGGCTCCAAGGAAGCATAGAAGCTCACGCCTATAACGGAAAGGGATTTTGATTTTGGGACCCTCCAGATCAGGGGCGGCGGCCGGTAAGGCTTTCAACGGCGACCGAAATTTCTTCGGTCTCAACTCCAGATCAGGTTAGGGACCCTCAAGCGTTGTGGCATATGCTGTAAGTCCCTCTGAAGAGACCTTTCTGCGGGGGTATGAAGTGAATACCGACCAGGCCAGCACCGCTTCGAAAAAAAAACTAAAAAGAAGGAAAAAAAATTTAAAAAAGAAGAAATCTTTGGCATATGCTACAGGCCCTTTTATAAAGGGCCTGGAGGGAATACCGCGCTGGGGGGGAATACATAATCAATCATATCTCCAGTTCCAGATAAGGTACAGAAATCGTTTTGGTATCGTTAGAAAGAGAAAGATAAGAGCTTTCAAATGCAGCCGGTTTCAAGTCTTTATCTTATCAGGAACAGGAGATATGAACCAAACTCCGCAAAATCGAGTGCGGTTTCATCGAAAAAAATTGAAATTTAAATGAAAATTTAAACAAAGGTGACCCTCAAAAATCTGTGACGTCACGTTTTGAAAACAACCCTTCTTTAAACAGCTATTGCTCAGCCCCCTGAAGTCCAATTAACTTCCCTCAAAAACAGCAAGGTAGACAATTGTCTGATCTAAAAACTGGTGAAAAGATCAAGTGAAACGGACTTCAGGGGCCAAAGTTATAGGCACCGCCGAATTCTCGACCGCAAAGTTATCTTCGACTGTTCTGAGCTCAGGCAGCCCTCAGTACAAACGCGCGCGCGGCAGTCGCTTCAATCCCCTCGTTGCGGTGTGGCGCGGCGGCGCAAACGAGGGGATTGTAGCGCATTCCAACTTGACGTGGGGATATGAGTACTGAGTGTCATTGTCATAACATCTTTATCTCTTTCTCAGATTCAGCTCATAGTGGTAATGCGGCTAGTTGTAGGTCGGGTGTCATTAGCGAGTCAGTGCGGCACAGTGGAGCCTTTCTTGAGGAGTCGGCCACCTTCCCATCAGGTATCAGATATTTTTTCCCTGCCCGGGTGGATGCCCGGTATGATCGTTTTAGCATGTGTGCTAAAAAGATCATAAAGGGTTTAGAAATCTCGGATTTGAAATAGTAACTCGAGCGTGGTCAAAATGGGGGGGTTCCCATGGCATACTTTGGTATACTTTGGTATATTCCACAACTTTTTCAGCGATTTTCCATATACC
>AVPN01000917.1:19177-32937 GCA_000695325.1 Pleurobrachia bachei
TGACTTTTGAGAGCTTTTCCGTGGGCAGCATCGTGTTCAGCATGTCCAAATTAGTCGGTAACAACCGAGATTTGTCCAATTTTAACAAACGGTAAGAAATTTTACTTTTCTGGGAGATCCCTGGGGGACGTCCGCGGGGGACGTCCGCGGGGGACGTCCCGAGGTGCAAGGGAGACCGTAAGATCTGTTCTTAGCTAAACCTAAATTCTGAGATCTAAATGCCATAGCGACCCCTGGCCAGCATACATCAGAAACCCTATCACGATATTGATCCCTGAATCTCACAACCCAAGCTCAATCACAATCTACCCTCTGATATATACAAAGACTCTAGCAACGGAGACAGTCCCTCTCAAATAACTAGTTTGTTATACGTAAAAGTCCATTTTTGTCGGTCCTCTCCATTACATTGAGTAGCAACGAGTTTCGTTGCCATTGTTTTAGGTCCTGCATCTACACACTTCCCCGAGCGAACGTGAACCAACGTTTTATCCTGAGGGTGGGGGGGTTAGAACGTGCACCAACGTCTTATCCTAAGGGGGGGGGTGTTGAGTAAAAAGGGCGTGTTGGATGGATGAGAAGAGATTGGAAGAAGCTGCCAGGCCAATGCTCTGACCACAGTTCTCGCCTGTCAGGCCAATGCTCTGACAACAGTTCTCGAACATGAGAATTGAGCATAGGGTCGGGCATGAGAATATATAGGGACAGGTTGCCGAGTTAGACTCGTTTACAAATGTAAAGGGAGGGTTAGACTTAGAACATAACAAGGGACGGGCCAATATTCTGAAATTTGCACGGGGAGCTGAGAGAGTCAAACAAGGCAATCAGCTGACCAATTATACCTGCAAGTTATATTTGAATTGATAGTCTGCCTCCCTGTAGTCGTAGCAATGCGATAACACGACAGTATCGTCTCGGTTTAGAGAGAGACATCGGTCGATGGTTCGGAATATCCCATCATTTGTTACCATCAGGAACTGAAAGGGGTTTATTATTAGTAGGGGTTGTTGAGTAACAAATACAGGGTGTTTGAAGGATTGTTCACAACATTCACGCCATATTTCATTCCATATTATTATTTGGCCTTATTTGGGCATGTGTGATGGCGTCATACATATTCCCAAATATGGTGCTATGACGTCATTCACTCACCTGGTTATCAATGGCACTTTCAGGATTGTGACATGGGTATGTTCCGATGCTCAGTCCCGATCCCTTGTTTTCGTTACCAAGGTGATCGACACAAAACTTATCGTAACCAACACTGAACATCTGATAAAAAGGAGGGGGTTAAAAATAAAAGGGTTGCACTTGCTAATAGCATTCGATAGCATGGTACTTTTCGTCTAGTAAAGTTGTAAAGTCGTATCGGTATAGTAATCTGGATCTGGATCTTTCTGGCGCCGCTGAGCGCACTGGAGAATCAAATCGGGGTCTCCGTCTAGCACTGCCAAACAGCTCTGGATCCCGTTTTGAATCTCTGAACCCAGCTCAGAGCGGGTCTGCGGAAATTGTTCGAGTAAATAACACCCCTTATTCAACAAGTAGGAAAGAGTTTTACAAAAAGAGGTTTGGTTGGTTGCCGATTGCCATGCAACACTGTCTGTCTGTTCGGCCCGGCGTGAGAGCTGACAGACAAGGAACATGTCAAGTAGCTGCGAGGCCACAAAAAACGTGCACATATTTCACAATCGTTTCATCGTAAAAAAGTGTAACTAAACCTATCAGGTCCACTCATAAACTCCTTCACACGTTTCATCACCACGACATCAGCGCCCACTCTTACCACACCAGGCCTCAACACCCGATAGAAAACCCCCATACAAACTTTATTATTCTTGTCTCTATGCTCTCCATATTTCTGTAGGACATTCATGATTTTTGGGTCATATCTCCCGTCCAAAGCATTGATAGTTCCACACCGGGGGTTCACAAAGGCCATCTCTAACTCCACCTCCTCCCCAACCTTCACCACTTTCCATTCAATCTCATCACATGGCACACTTCCCTCTACTAGGATATTAGGCCGGAACCTCTCCACCTCAACAACGACGGGAGCTGCAGAGGCGTGCAGTGGATTGGCACACAATATGAACAGGAAGGACGGGACCAGCTGATTTATCATTACAAATATACACGGGCAGGTTTATATCTCCCTGGCGGGTGGTCTCAGGGGTGTAAAGAAGGGTAACGGGTTTACCCATAATCTTGGTAAACCAGGCATCCGCTTCATCGCTAACCCTCACATACTCTCTGCCATCAAGGCCATGTTTAGTGGGTACTCCGGTGATTCTATCCGCTTCCCGGGACTCTAACTCCTGTATATCTATCACGAGATCAGGGAGGGAGGGGTAGGACGCGGTGAGGACATGGCCTGACATGGAACACGTCACTCTTAGAGTTTCAATCGCTCCAGCTGGCGAGATTGAAGTAACCCGGCCAGAGAGATCAGGTCGATACAAAGCAAATCTTTTGTTGTGTTTCACATCCCATGGTGTCACGTTAATCTCCTCCACATTCGTTAGTTTGGCGCCTCTAGTGTATAGGATAGAGAGTTCCTTGACGGTTCCAACTTTCTCTGGCCGATCAAAAGACATCCATCTCTGAATGCGCCGTTGAATGAATCCTAGAACACCAAGAGTACACGTGTTCGGGAACGGAGGACAGTTCATCTTACCTAGAAAATATATTTTATATGCAATAGCATAAGAGGATACTGATTCTACTAAGGACCATCTGAGGAAATCCTTTTCGGAGAGAGTGATCTCTCGATGCAAAGGGGCGAACACTGGATGATTATACTAATACTGCTAGTAGTAGTAGTAGTAGTGGTAATGCGAAGTCCGTGTCGTACCTCATTTGACAGTGCGCTATCAGATGAGGTCGCGGCACCAGCCAGGGCGGACAAAGCTAGTGTCGCGATATTCATTGAACCAAACAGTTCCAAGTATTGAGAAATCACAGGAAAGGAAAGGTCACATGTATTCTCAAGAGCTACCTCACAGATGCCCCTCGATACAAAGAGATGAACAAAGCAAGCAAAGGGTCGCAATGTCGCGATGTGTGAAACTGCTGGTCGATACTTGTAAGAAAGTGTGTCCCCGACTTGTCGAATAAGCTCCAAGAACCGCCCAAAACAAGTAAACAACCAATGAAAATTCTTTATTTAGGTCACGTGACTTGTTATCAGCCAATCAGGGATCATTATTTCCTGGTTCGGTCGGTTTCTCACGGCAACTTACTTGTCCGTAGTAGACGAGGTCCTTTTCCATTACAAGATTTGGTGCGATGTTATCCACATACCACTCGTAGGGCTTACATTGGAGCTTCCGTCTTAGGGCCGATCTGAGAAGAGGGGTTGTTGGAGTTACATATATAATAAAGGTGGGGAGGCTGTTGGAGATATAATGGGGGTTGCGAGGCGATTGGAATTATTGGGGTTATAATATGGGTCGCGAGGTGAGGGGGTAATTTATAAGTGTCGATTGTCGACATGAGGGGAGCCAAGAGGAGACAAGAGGAGTTTCAGTTACGTGACTTGTTTATATTTTAGTAAAGTAAGTTTTTTGAGTTTCATTCACAATGAATAACAGTGATCCGGATATATCCTGTGTGAGCATTGGCCTGACCCTATATTTCTCTTGTTCAACAAGACTTGTTGAGTAACTCAACAAGTTATTTCAAGGATATGATATATCCCATAAATAACAAAATATATCCTATATTGTTTTCTTAACAGCACTGCCTAGATTGTTCAACAAAAGGTGGCCTTCTAATGAAATTATGGAAGTCAGAAAATATAATTATCTGTAGGAATTCAGGCTATCCGATCTATCTGGGTCCAGCTGCAGCTGGGTTATCAGGGATTATACATCCCCCTTTAATTCTTTACTAGAGGGCTAGTAAACTTCTAGGGGCACATGTAGATGAGAGACATTGCCTTGTTCGAGGGAGACAAAAGTCGTGCCGGAAGCCGCCAATTTTATCATTTAAAAGGCCGGGGCGTTGCATTGGCAGGTAGCCCAACGCTAAGATATTGTAGAGGATAGGTTAATCATAATACAATGTATATCATGTATAGATCCTTATTATTAGACCCCTACCATGGGTCTCAGTTTATAATAGAATTCCTTACCTAGCAGTTATAGACCCAACATCTTTATTCCTCGCCATGGGTCTCAGTTTATAATAAAATTCCTCATCCTCGTCCATCCATACTTTGGCAACCCTTTTGTAGTTAAACAGGACGGTCTCAAAATGATCACCCTGCGGGGAGATTGGGAGTTACTTTGGCCACCCTTTTGTAGTTGAACAGGACAGTCTCAAAATGATCACCCTGAGGGGAGGAGATTGGGAGATGTAATGGGGGGAGATTGGGTGTTTTAGTGGCTGAGAGATACTTTGGCAACCCTTTTGTAGTTGAACAGGACAGTCTCGAAGTGATCACCCTGAGGGGAGGAGATTGGGAGATGTAATGGGGGGAGATTGGGTGTTTTAGTGGCTGAGAGATACTTTGGCAACCCTTTTGTAGTTGAACAGGACAGTCTCAAAATGATCACCCTGAGGGGAGGAGATTGGGAGATGTAATGGGGGGAGATTGGGTGTTTTAGTGGCTGAGAGATACTTTGGCAACCCTTTTGTAGTTGAACAGGACAGTCTCAAAATGATCACCCTGAGGGGAGGAGATTGGGAGATGTAATGGGGGGAGATTGGGTGTTTTAGTGGCTGAGAGATACTTTGGCAACCCTTTTGTAGTTGAACAGGACAGTCTCAAAATGATCACCCTGAGGGGAGGAGATTGGGAGATGTAATGGGGGGAGATTGGGTGTTTTAGTGGCTGAGAGATACTTTGGCAACCCTTTTGTAGTTGAACAGGACAGTCTCAAAATGATCACCCTGAGGGGAGGAGATTGGGAGATGTAATGGGGGGAGATTGGGTGTTTTAGTGGCTGAGAGATACTTTGGCAACCCTTTTGTAGTTGAACAGGACAGTCTCAAAATGATCACCCTGAGGGGAGGAGATTGGGAGATGTAATGGGGGGAGATTGGGTGTTTTAGTGGCTGAGAGATACTTTGGCAACCCTTTTGTAGTTGAACAGGACAGTCTCAAAATGATCACCCTGAGGGGAGGAGATTGGGAGATGTAATGGGGGGAGATTGGGTGTTTTAGTGGCTGAGAGATACTTTGGCAACCCTTTTGTAGTTGAACAGGACAGTCTCAAAATGATCACCCTGAGGGGAGGAGATTGGGAGATGTAATGGGGGGAGATTGGGTGTTTTAGTGGCTGAGAGATACTTTGGCAACCCTTTTGTAGTTGAACAGGACAGTCTCAAAATGATCACCCTGAGGGGAGGAGATTGGGAGATGTAATGGGGGGAGATTGGGTGTTTTAGTGGCTGAGAGATACTTTGGCAACCCTTTTGTAGTTGAACAGGACAGTCTCAAAATGATCACCCTGAGGGGAGGAGATTGGGAGATGTAATGGGGGGAGATTGGGTGTTTTAGTGGCTGAGAGATACTTTGGCAACCCTTTTGTAGTTGAACAGGACAGTCTCAAAATGATCACCCTGAGGGGAGGAGATTGGGAGATGTAATGGGGGGAGATTGGGTGTTTTAGTGGCTGAGAGATACTTTGGCAACCCTTTTGTAGTTGAACAGGACAGTCTCAAAATGATCACCCTGAGGGGAGGAGATTGGGAGATGTAATGGGGGGAGATTGGGTGTTTTAGTGGCTGAGAGATACTTTGGCAACCCTTTTGTAGTTGAACAGGACAGTCTCAAAATGATCACCCTGAGGGGAGGAGATTGGGAGATGTAATGGGGGGAGATTGGGTGTTTTAGTGGCTGAGAGATACTTTGGCAACCCTTTTGTAGTTGAACAGGACAGTCTCAAAATGATCACCCTGAGGGGAGGAGATTGGGAGATGTAATGGGGGGAGATTGGGTGTTTTAGTGGCTGAGAGATACTTTGGCAACCCTTTTGTAGTTGAACAGGACAGTCTCAAAATGATCACCCTGAGGGGAGGAGATTGGGAGATGTAATGGGGGGAGATTGGGTGTTTTAGTGGCTGAGAGATACTTTGGCAACCCTTTTGTAGTTGAACAGGACAGTCTCAAAATGATCACCCTGAGGGGAGGAGATTGGGAGATGTAATGGGGGGAGATTGGGTGTTTTAGTGGCTGAGAGATACTTTGGCAACCCTTTTGTAGTTGAACAGGACAGTCTCAAAATGATCACCCTGAGGGGAGGAGATTGGGAGATGTAATGGGGGGAGATTGGGTGTTTTAGTGGCTGAGAGATACTTTGGCAACCCTTTTGTAGTTGAACAGGACAGTCTCAAAATGATCACCCTGAGGGGAGGAGATTGGGAGATGTAATGGGGGGAGATTGGGTGTTTTAGTGGCTGAGAGATACTTTGGCAACCCTTTTGTAGTTGAACAGGACAGTCTCAAAATGATCACCCTGAGGGGAGGAGATTGGGAGATGTAATGGGGGGAGATTGGGTGTTTTAGTGGCTGAGAGATACTTTGGCAACCCTTTTGTAGTTGAACAGGACAGTCTCAAAATGATCACCCTGAGGGGAGGAGATTGGGAGATGTAATGGGGGGAGATTGGGTGTTTTAGTGGCTGAGAGATACTTTGGCAACCCTTTTGTAGTTGAACAGGACAGTCTCAAAATGATCACCCTGAGGGGAGGAGATTGGGAGATGTAATGGGGGGAGATTGGGTGTTTTAGTGGCTGAGAGATACTTTGGCAACCCTTTTGTAGTTGAACAGGACAGTCTCAAAATGATCACCCTGAGGGGAGGAGATTGGGAGATGTAATGGGGGGAGATTGGGTGTTTTAGTGGCTGAGAGATACTTTGGCAACCCTTTTGTAGTTGAACAGGACAGTCTCAAAATGATCACCCTGAGGGGAGGAGATTGGGAGATGTAATGGGGGGAGATTGGGTGTTTTAGTGGCTGAGAGATACTTTGGCAACCCTTTTGTAGTTGAACAGGACAGTCTCAAAATGATCACCCTGAGGGGAGGAGATTGGGAGATGTAATGGGGGGAGATTGGGTGTTTTAGTGGCTGAGAGATACTTTGGCAACCCTTTTGTAGTTGAACAGGACAGTCTCAAAATGATCACCCTGAGGGGAGGAGATTGGGAGATGTAATGGGGGGAGATTGGGTGTTTTAGTGGCTGAGAGATACTTTGGCAACCCTTTTGTAGTTGAACAGGACAGTCTCAAAATGATCACCCTGAGGGGAGGAGATTGGGAGATGTAATGGGGGGAGATTGGGTGTTTTAGTGGCTGAGAGATACTTTGGCAACCCTTTTGTAGTGCTTACCGTAAGCTGATCTCTGTGTTCTCCCCTCCCCAAACGTTCATCTGAGTATCGTACTCTCCGAGCTCGTGGAAATATGCCCGGTTGATAGCGAATAATCCGCCTGCCATTGCCGGCGATCTGAAGAGATTAATTTGTTAATTAACAGTGGCATATCTAACTACTTAATCAGGGAACTTCGGAGGCCGGAGCGCCATTGGATAGGGAAGACTAGGGGAAAGTAGGAGGGATAAAAAGAGGGATGCACCACCCTAAAATGGAAATACTGAAAGATTGGGATGCCTCTAATTTACCTGATGGGAGATATCTGCCATTCCCTCCCATATTCCTTCCTCCTCCTCTCTTGTTCAACTCGCGGTATCGGATACCAATTATAGTTCAGTAACACATTAAAAGATCCGATAGCACTCATAGGCGCCTTGCCAGACAGAACATTCATCGTGTCCCACTCTATCGTCTGAAAATGAATTGTGAATTACACGAAAAGAGGGTTAGGAAAGAGTGACACGAAAATTATAGGTTGAGAAAATTGTGAATAATACATGAAAATAGGGTGAGAAAAGTCTGAATATAACACGAAAGTAGGATGAGAAAAGAGTGAATATAACTCGAGTAAAACACTGTATTAATAACCCACATTGGAAAGCTCTAATTCATGCAATCAAGAGGGATATTATGTTGGACTACGAAACCGGCCAATCTAAGGATGTCATATATATCGCTTCTGTATATCGTTACTTGGGATGGTTTCTAGTTACACCGTGTTATGTGGTTACAATGTCCAGACAAATTGGGTGATCGGATAACTGTTTTAAATTAGCCTCACATTTGATTGTCAGAGTTTTATTGTTACATATTATTAATACCCGTTTGGTTTATTAGTTCATCAGCCGAGAGAGAATAATAAAATTAAGTTCTTGCAAAACTCTTGTATACAACTAGATGTGAGTGCTGTGATTCGTCAATTACAGGAGGAAGTAGGACAATGATAATGGGCTGTAAGTGGTACACATGATGTATAAAGTACACAAATTATTCAAACATATGATGTATGATCCATACAATATGTATAATATTCTTCCAAGCGTGTCTACATATCGTGTGTGGGTAAGAGGTTCCCCCTTTTCTCTCCCTCCTAAGTACTAAGATACTGTCTCGAAGTATCGCACGTCTATCTAAGAATGGTAAGATGCATGGTAAGGTGCATTGTACTCTATAGATCAATATATAGGATCATATTTTCGGACATGTTGAGAGAGTAGAGTCAACATACTTAATACAATTTAATCTATTGGTATTTGAAAAGAAGGCCTTCTTTCTTTCTTCGTGCCCAACGGAAGGGTCAGGGGGAATATCATAGTAGAGGTAGGTAGATATATCTTTACAATTAATTACAATAAAGTGTGTAAGCAGGAAGCGATTATTGTTGCACTCCGGGGCTAGAAAAAAGAGGAGGAGAGAAAGAGAGAGAAAGACTCTTTATATGAACGAGAGAAAGACTCTTTATATGAACGAGAGAAAGAGAGAGGGATGGAGGGGTGTGTAGCATTGAGTGGTAGTAACCCAATTACTGCTGTACTAAACAGTGTCCACACTAACTAGCACTACAGACAGTCTACTAGCTCTGCTTTTTGATTAACAACACGACATCTACCAAGCTCACTACTGTACTGCTTCACAGACTGCTACCAAGCTGGAATCGAGAGGTGAGGTGAGACAGACTGATACCGTAATTGGAATTGAGAGGTGAGTGGAGTCAGAATAATATCTTAAGCTGGATTCGAGAGGTGAGGTGAGACAGACTGATACCGTTATTGGAATCGAGAGGTGAGTGGAGTCAGAATAATATCTTAAGCTGGATTCGAGAGGTGAGACATACTGCTTTACGGCGAAACACAAAGCCGGGAATAAAGCACTGGTGTAAGAAAGCTTGAGACAGACTATGTACTATATAAACACCTAATTTATCTCCTGGAGACAGACTGCTTGGCAGTAATTGGTAGTGTCATTAACACACAAACCAACATGATGGCTCAAACAACTAAATAAATCTTGCACCACCCCAATGCCTCTTATTTCTAGTAGCCAAACAACACACATTACTAGCCATTTCTTACATCGATAATAGGACATGTTACTGCAGTTCTGTCCTTGTAGATTGGCTCAATAAGAGGCTCTAACCATCCTGGTAACACCTGACAGGGGAATAGGTGTTAGTAGAACAACACCTGACAAGGAGGGGTGACGGGTGTTATTAGATAACGCTTGGTCGGGGAGATTGGAGGAGATGGAAGTAGTATGAAGGAGTGAAGATTGGAGGGGGGGGAAAGAAAATAGTAGAACATGTTTGGGTTTGAAGAGAAAAAAGATTTTACAAATGTACAGTCGGGTGCTGCGCCTTCTTCAAAGACAAAGATCTGACAATTGACACCTCCGAAAAAGGCTCTCAGCGATGTATTAACATTACATATAGTCAACACTATTATCAATCAAACCTCGATTGACCGGAATCTTCCAGGAAAGTCATGATTCCGGTAAATTTGGGTTCGAAGCTGTACATTATTTGCCGTGTACTGCAGTACTATACGTGGGAGATTTTGGTATAAATCGAGGTTCGACTTGCTTAGTACAAAGGACAGTGACCTCTCTGCATTCAAGATATAGTACAAAGGGGTACTTTAAATTCTTGAAGGTGCGAATTGATGCAAATGTTTTTCACCCCAAGCCTAAAGGGTGCGAAAAGCACGATCAGAGCTGTATAATTTATACACTTAGGGTAGAATTGTGTGATGCACTGATCAGTGTACTTACACATACAAATGAAGATTTTATTGAGATTCCACTGCCTTTTGCGAAGTAGAAGTTTATAAAATTTTAGTGTTATAGTTTCACATTGCCCAGAAGACAGAAGTCAGAAATAATTCCTAAATTTAAAATCAAACCTCTATCATCTGCATTTTGTCATTATGAACGTGTACGTGCGGTGAAATGACGTTTCCGATTCGTTCATAAAATTAACCTTCTGTGTAGCAACATCTCTCTCACCCTCTCTCACTCTCTCCCTCTCTCACTCTCTCCCTCACTCTCTCACCCACCCTCTCTATATCTCTCTCTGCATTTGTTAACACCAAATCGCCCAATTATCTACATCCGCCTATCCAATACATATTTACCTCACAAACTTGGCCATGCCCTAGTAGTTCAAGGAACAAGTACCTCCAAGGACTAGCTAGGAGAGAGAGAATGCACTAATGAGTACATGCACTATGTAATAATCTCTTTTTCATTTCTCTAAAAATCCCACCCAAATTTCATTGTACGACATGAACAATGCACCATGCGCATTGCTCTTGAAATGGAAATTTCGAATACATGTAGAAAAGATGTATCCCCTTCTACAACTCAGTCTACAAAATCTTTTCTAGCCCTTGGTGAGACAGGGTCGACATGAAAGGCAACCTCTCCCCGGCTCTCCCGCTTAATTTTAAAACCCTTTTGTCACCTGTCAATTTTTCGCTAACATCTCACTTTATGTGGTGAAAAGAGAGGAAGAAACACGATAGAGCGAGAGAGGGTGTTGTTGTAGAGGAGAGGGAGATGGGAGACGCCCTAGTTGTCGCTTTGAGATGGAATATAGATAGAGATAGATAGAGGGAGAGAGAAAGAGAGAGAGAGAGAGAGAGAGAGAGAGAGAGAGAATGGAAAAAGTTACCAAGAAATTGATCCAGATTGCTCCCATAATTTTTATTTTCAAAACTATCACCGTTTTGACGGCACAACTCGGTAACCCTTACTAAGAATCCGTGGCCCACCTTCTATCGTTACTAGAGATGGCTTCTAGTTACACCGTGTTATGTGGTTACAATGTCGAGACAAATTGGGTGATCGGCCTTACATCTGATTGTCAGAGATTTATTATTACATATTTTTAATACCCGTTTGGTTCATCAGCCGAGAGAGAATAATAAAAACTCTGAAAATTAAGTTCTTGCACAACTCTTGTATACAACCCCTTCTTGAAGATGTGAGTTATGTGATTCGTTAATCACAGGAGGAAGTAGGACAATGATAATGGGCTGTAAGTGGTACACATGATGTATAAAGTACACAAATTATTCAAACATATGATGTATGATCCATACAATATGTATAATATTCTTCCAAGCGTTTCTACATATCGTGTGTGGGTAAGAGGTTCCCCCTTTTCTCTCCCTCCTAAGTTCTAAGATGCTGTCTCGAAGTATCGCACGTCTATCTAAGAATGGTAAGATGCATGGTAAGGTGCATTGTACTCTATAGATCAATATACATGATCATATTTTCCGACATGTTGAGAGAGTAGAGTCAATATATTTAATACAATTTAATCTATTGGTATTTGAAAAGAAGGCCTTCTTTCTTTCTTCGTGCCCAACGGGAGGGCCAGGGGGAATATCATAGTAGAGGTAGGTAGATATATCTTTACAATTAATTACAATAAAGTGTGTAAACAGGAAGCGATTATTGTTGCACTCCGGGGCTAGAAAAAAGAGGAGGAGAAAAAGAGAGAGAAAGACTCTATATATTTACGAGAGAAAGAGAAAGAAAGACTCTTTATATGAACGAGAGAATGAGAGAGGGATGGAGGGGTGTGTTGCAGTGAGTGGTAGTAACCCAATTACTGCTGTACTAAACAGTGTCCACACTAACTAGCACTGCTGCAGACAGTCTACTAACTCTGCTTACTGATTAACAACACGACATCTACCAAGCTCACTACTGTACTGCTTCACAGGCTGCTACCAAGCTGGATTCGAGAGGTGAGACAGACTGATACCGTAATTGGAATCGAGAGGTGAGTGGAGTCAGAATAATATCTTAAGCTGGATTCGAGAGGTGAGACAGACTGCGTTACGGCAAAACACCAAGCCGGGAATAAGAAACTGGTGTAAGAAAGCTTGAGACAGAATATGTACTATAAACAATTTATTGCCTGGAGACAGACTGCTTAGCAGTAATTGATATGTGTGTCATTAACACACAAACCAACATGGCAGAAACATCTAAATAAATCTTGCACCACCCCATCCCCCTTATTTCTAGTTGCCAAACAACACACACTACTAGCCATTACTTACATCGATAATAGGACATGTTACTGCAGTTCTGTCCTTGTAGATTGGCTCAATAAGAGGCTCTAACCATCCTGGTAACACCTGACAGGGGAATAGGTGTTAGTAGATCAGAACAACACCTGACAAGGAGGGGTGACGGGTGTTATTAGATAACGCTTGGTCGGGGAATGTGGGCGTGACGGGTGTTAGTAGAATCTCAAATTGTAATTATAAATGTGTGACTTGTATTATTTCGCAAGCATAATTATGTAATGATTCTGATTAAGATTGGAGTTCTTATATGTTCTAACTTCTAACTCTCCCTTTACATATTTTGTCTCGCGGCACCCGAGACAGTCTAGCCAGGAAAAATTGGAGGAGATGGAATTAGTATGAAGGAGTGAAGATCGGAGGGGGGGGGAAGAGAATAGTAGAACATGTTTGGGTTTGAAGAGAAAAAAGATTTTACAAATGTACATTAGTCGGGTGCCGCATCTTCAAAGACAAAGATCTGACAATTGACACCTCCGAAAAAGGCTCTTCTTCAGCGATTTACATTCATCACGATATACAATCAAAACTCGATTTGCCGGCTTCTTGGTCTGGGAAGGCCAAGATTCCGGTAAATTAGGGGCCGTTAAATAGGGGGTTCGACTGTACAATATCAAACCTTGATTTTATTTATTATCAGGAACCGACCAAATCAGGAAATACTGGTCCCAGATTGGATGAAAACCAGTCTCGTGATCTAAATAACGAGTTCTGATTCGTTGTTAACTTGTTTCGGTCGGTTCCTGTTTATTATATCTTGTACTGCAGTTTGGTGAATCGAGGTTCGACTTGCAAAGTACAAAGGACAGTGACCTCTCTGCATTCAAGATATAGTACAAAGGGGTACTTTAAATTCTTGAAGGTGCAAATTGATGCAAATGTTTTTCACCCCAAGCCTGAAGGGTGCGAAAAGCATGACCAGAGCTGTATAATTTATACACTTGGTTTGAGTGTGATACACTCAGTGTATTCTTCCACACACAAATTATGAAGATTTTATTGAGATTTCACTGCCTTTTGTTTATAGAATTTTAGTGATATCAAGTGATATCGTTTCACGCTATTTTGTCCAGAAAGAATTTATAAATTTAAATCAAACCTCTATCATCTGCATTTTGTCATTTTGAACGTACATGACGTGATGAAATGACGTTTCCAATTCGTTCATAAAATTGGTAGCTATGCTATTACGGAAACTCGTTATTACGGAAACCCCTTTTTGTCCATAGTCAATTGGGTAAAGGCAAAAGCGTCAAAACACCGGTAATGCCTTGGTGCAGG
>AVPN01000918.1:12267-22875 GCA_000695325.1 Pleurobrachia bachei
AGAGAGAGAGAGAGAGAGAGAGAGAGAGAGAGAGAGAGATAGAGAGAGGGCTGCACTAACAATAGCTTTAGATCCATTGGGGGACTCGACTGGTGGTGAGCCATTGTGTATACCGTTACATAATATGAGCCAGACACATATAGTCACATAGAGACATATATATAGAGAGAGAATGAAGACAGACAAATAGAGAGAGGGAATAAAGAGAAATGGAGACAATTAGGCAGGGGAGAGAATGAGTAAGTGAGATAGTGAGATAGTGAGTGAGAGAGTGAGATAGACGGTTCGGTGCAGTAGCACTCAGTTTACTTTCAAACCTTACTTAACTTCAAACAGGTCAACTCTGGCCTACGCCCTACACGGTCCTAATATTCTAGTGTTTACTTGACATCAAAGTCTATCTTCCATTCAAAAATTTCATAAACATCTTTCTTTTATACAAATTTTTTGCCTTTCCACTCTGTTTTTCTTTGCTACTATTCTGTTTTCTAACCAAAGTTTATTTTACCACTTTTAGAAAGCATGCCAATTTTCATATTTCTGTCCCTGATCCTCACCCCAATCCAAGGCTCACTGACCCTCGGTGCTTTCAACATCCAAACATTCGGCAAGTCCAAGTACAGCAACACCACCCTTCGAGCGCATCTGGTAACCATAGTAACTGCATACGACTTGATTCTCATCCAGGAGATACGTGATGCGAGCGAGACCGTCATCCATCACTTTCTACAAGATTGTCAGGTGTCACGACCCGGTTTCCGGGCTGTTGTTAGTCCCAGGCTGGGAGCTGGTTCCTACAAGGAGCAGTATGCTCTGTTCTACGATAGTACACTTATCAGTATTGGTAAACACAGCGTTTATCTTGACCCCAATGGGATCTACAGTAGACCTCCTATGATCGTACACATCACAGCCCCCGTTGAATTCACCCTTTTTGGTGTTCATATCGACCCGGATGAAGTGTGGAGCGAGTTAGAAGAGTTCCCCTCGGTTTATGAATCGTCCCTGGAACTTGGGTACCCAACCAAAGGGATCCTTATGGGCGACCTAAATGCCGATTGTAGCTACCTTTCCACTGCGAAATATGACACGCTCAAAATGACACTTGACCCCCGGTTCACATGGCTAATCCCAAAGACACAAGATACGACCGTGTCCAGTAACACTGACTGTGCTTATGATCGGATAGTGCTGTGTGGCTGGTCTGATGATGGGGAGTTCTCCCGGGCATCAGTAGATCGATTCAACGAGGATGATCAGGGTGGGCGGGGTGTTATTTCCGAGGAACTCGCTCGTAAAGTGAGTGATCATTATCCTGTTAGGGTAATTTGGACGGCCGCCAAGAATGATACGACCGCAATTTCGGCTGTTGCGGTAGTTGGGATTGTGAGAGATTCCCTCTTGACTGTCTTTCCGTCTTTGTTTGTAGGGAGAGAGGGTCTGCTCAATGTCTCAACTATCTTGGTAACCTTTTGTGTCCTATCAACCATTCGTCTCGTTGTTTCTAAACTTTTTTATAACCAGTGAACATGTAAATTAACTTGAACATTTTGACATTGTTTTGAATTTATATGATTGACAGTATTTGAGATTATATAACATTTAGAAGATCTGTGTTAGCTTACTTTCCTATTCTAGTACAATCCTATTATTCCTCTGATCTCCCCCCCCCCTTCTAGTGAACTTGGTAACCATGCCAACCGTGATATGCCTCGATGTCTCACTCTCCATGTCGCGTCAGGTGGAGAAGAGGTCCCTCCTTGAATATGCAGTTTCAGCCCTATCATCATTTTTGTCGAACGTGTCTGCGATCTGCCCCAATGAACATATCAGTTTGGTCACGTATTTCTTCATTTCCTGTACCTCTATAACCATACTCTACCGTTTATATGTCCATAGATAGCCTTTCTGTATCTGCCCCTACTGCCATTTTCCGGCGAGATTTTTTTGTCAACGGGATTCGAACCTATATTATTTCACTTAAAAGTCGATTTTTGCTTTGTTTTAGCCTTTTTTAGCCTTTTTACGCTAAAAAAGCTAAAAAAGATACCCTGATTTTGGCCGATGGCCAAAACTATTATCCTGTGCTATGAATATATTACAAAGTCCTAAAATATCCTTCCAAATTCAGGGCCTTTTTGTTGTGCGAATTGAGCTGTGCGCTATTTATTCCTAGACGTATCTTTTCTTAGTCCGTGAGCTATACAAAGCTGTTATGTAGTCCCTAGATAATGTCAAAAAGAGAGAGAAAGAGATGGCTAAAAAGACAGGCATGGCAGAGCAAAAAAGTGAGAGAGAGATAAGAGATAGGGAGACAGAAAGATAGCAAGAGAGAGAGAGAGAGAGAGAGAAAGATAGAGAGAGGGCTCCACTAACAATAGCTTTAGATCCATTGGGGGACTCGACTGGTGGTGAGCCATTGTGTATACCGTTACATAATATGAGCCAGACGCATATAGAGTCACATAGAGACATAGAGAGATAATGAGGATAGGCAAATAGAGAGAGAGAATAAAGAGAAATGGAGACATTTAGGCAGGAGCGGGGAGAGAGTCGAGATAGAGTGAGAGAATGAGATAGAGTGAGAGAGAGTGAGATAGATAGACGGTTCGGTGCTGTAGCACTCAGTATACTTTCAAACCTTGCTTAACTTCAAACAGGTCAACTCGGGCCTACACAAGCCTACTATTCTTGTAATACATATAGCGTGTTTTTGACATCAAAGTCTATCTCCCATTCAATTTGAATCTTCAATCTTGGATCTTCAAAAATTTCATAAACATCTTTCTTCCATAAAAATGTTTTACCTTCCCACTCTGTTTTTTCTTTGCTACATTTCTATTTTCTAACCAAAGTTTATTTTACCAATTTTAGAAAGCATGCCAATTTTCATATTTCTGTCCCTGATCCTCACGCCGCTCCAAGCACTTACCCTCGGGGCTTTCAACATCCAAACATTCGGCAAGTCCAAGTACAGCAACACCACACTTCGAGGGCATCTGGTAACCATAGTAACGGCGTACGACTTGATTTTCATCCAGGAGATACGCGATGCTAGCGAGACCGTCATTAACCACTTTCTACAAGATTGTCAGGTGTCTCGACCCGGTTTCCGGGCTGTGGTTAGTCCCAGGCTGGGAGCTGGTTCCTACAAGGAGCAGTATGCTCTGTTTTACGATAGTACCCTTATCAGTATTGGTAAACACAGTGTTTATCTTGACCCCAATGGTATCTACAGTAGACCCCCTATGATAGTACACATCACAACACCTGTTGAGTTTACCCTATTTGGTGTTCATGTCGATCCGGATGAAGTCTGGAGCGAGTTAGAAGAATTTCCCACGGTGTATGAGTCGTCCCTGGAACTAGGATATCCCACCAAAGGGATACTAATGGGCGACCTGAATGCTGATTGTAGCTACCTCTCCACTGCGAAATTTGACACGCTCAAAATGACACTTGACCCCCGGTTCACATGGCTAATCCCAAAGACACAAGACACGACCGTTTCTAGCAAAACCGACTGCGCTTATGATCGGATAGTGCTGTGTGGCTGGTCTGATGATACGGGGGAGTTCTCCCGGGCATCAGTAGATCGATTTAACGAGGAGGATCAGGGGCACGGGGGTGTTGTTTCCGAGGAACTCGCTCGTAAAGTGAGTGATCATTATCCTGTTAGGGTTAATTGGACGGCCGCCAAGAATGATACGACCGCAATCTCGGCTGCTGTGGTAGTGGGGATTGTGAGAGATTCCCTCTTGACTGTCTTTCCGTCCTTGTTCGTAGGGAGAGAGGGTCTGCTCAATGTCTCAACTATCTTGGTAACCTTTTGTGTCCTATCAACCATTCGTCTCGTTGTTTCTAAACTTTTTTATAACCAGTGAACATGTAAATTAACTTGAACATTTTGACATTGTTTTCAGTTTATATGATTAACATTATTTGTGATTGTATAACATTTAGAAAATCTGTGTTAGCTTACTTATTCCTTCTAGTACAATCCATTATTTCTCTGATCTCCCCCCTTCTAGTGAACTTGGTAACCATGCCAACAGTGATATGCCTCGACGTCTCACTCTCCATGTCGCGTCAGGTGGAGAAGAGGTCCCTCCTTGAATATGCAGTTTCAGCCCTATCATCCTTTTTGTCGAACGTGTCTGCGATCTGCCCCAATGAACATATCAGTTTGGTCACGTTTTCAACTGAGGCGACCGTGCACTGCTCCTTCACAAAGGATCTCAACGAGATAAAGGATGTGCTGGAGGATCTTGAAATTGAGGATAGGGCGGACTGGGTGAAACTCCTAAAAGCGGTCCAAGGAGAATGTACTAAGTGGAGTCTCATCACTCCGAGCAAAGTAATCCTGATAACAGATAAAGTTCCCCCGGTCACCACTCCATCTGATCCCTTTCCGGCGGGGTGTCACATGTCCCTCGTAGCTCTGACACCCTCGGAGGATGCTCAGAAGGCAGCTCAGGATTTCTGGAATTTTGCTGGGTTAAATGGAAAGTTCCACCCTGGTCCGATATTACACCAGGAATCGGTTGACAGGATCTTTGAAACTATAATGCTGGACAATTACAGTAGATTTGATGCAGACATCTACTTTGGGCACCAATCTACCTCCGTCTCACTCAGTCCCCCACCTGACTTCACCTTCCTTAGTGAGCTAGCAAAGCAGCCCGCACCAAGTACCTTCCCGACAACACTAAAGATCCACGGCTTCCTGCCCGTAACCCACCTTCACTCTCCACCCTACCTATCCAGACACTTGGTCCACTGTGTTGGCACCCAATCCCCCACAAAACAAACAGCAAAATCTGCTGACCTGAGGGTGCTGTTGAATGATTCTCTGAGGGCACAGGACTCTGTTGCAGTCATTGAGCTGGGGATGGGATGGTTTGGAACCTTATCATCCTTCCTCCCTAAGACAGAGAGAAACGCTAAGAAATCCAACCTTGTCTTTGCAACAATCGCCCCGGGTTCTATTCCCTGGTTGGGGAATCTAAACTTCCTCGCCCTGAAACGTCTTGTAAGCACGGATAAACAAAACAATCTACCCTACAGACAACACTTTCCCAAGAGCTATGACAGTAAGAGTGATGGAGGGACTATGGTTTGGGGCAAGGCCAGCACTCTGAAACAGAATGTACTGAAGGTTGTCCGCTATGCGAAAAGGTTACCTGATAAGAGTTCAGCCATGTTTTTGAAGGAACTGAATAAAGTTCGGAAGACGATACTATTTTACGGTTATGGTGAGATGATGGGTGTGCTATGTGAGTTATTGGAGAGGGAGAAGACTGTTGCGAATAAGGAGATCATTGAGAATTGTCTGGCACAACTTAAATCTGAGAAAGATCCTACGAAACAGATCAAGTGTTAGAGATCACTTCATCTTAGAACCTCGGTATCGACCCTGTGATATAATAAACCGTGAAGGTTAGGACAGAAGGCGTTTACTTCCTGTTTTTTTTATTTTTTTTCACACCGTGATCAAATATTTGTCTACAGCTGGCACACACCGTGACCCAGAACTCCCCATCCCCCACCGTGAACAACTAGGTCAATCCTCTCACCGTGATATATTGTCTACTGGCCAGATTCTTAAATCCAGACTAGTCGACACTTTACTCCGAGATCAGTCTCAACAAAATAGAATAATTGTAGGTGTATCAACAACTATTAATGGTAAATTGTTGATGGTAAAATGGATAAATGTTGATGGACCCACGAGTATTTCCTTTCCAAAATCCAATCACAGTACTCGGGTTCTGGAACGACACAAAAACGAGCCTTTTAACAATACAGTCGGACCCCGGTTTACCGGGCAAAACCCATTTCCCCCTAACTTCCCGGTAAATCGGGGTCCGACTGTATATAATGCGTGACCATGTTAAAATATAATCTGTAATGGATATACGATATTATAGTCCCTGGTAAATGACTAAGGCGGTTCAAGGGGTCCCGCCGCGCAATTTTTGCTGCTATTCTTGCAAATTTGGTCTGACCAATGTGTTCCAATATCTAAAACCAACCCAGCCGCACACCGTGTATAGTTGGAATCGGCTGTATCTCCCGTTTCCTGTTTGCTAGACCCCTGAAACTACCGGTAACGCGCATAAAGAACCGCCTTAGTCATTTGGCACGGACTATAATCATTACTGGGAGGGTGGTTCGGCAGGATACAATTATTTAATTGTTAAATAACTCTTGTTTTTTCGTGCCTTCTCCGTATAACTCTTGTCCAACAACTTTCACTTCTGACAGTTGTAGCTTCCAGTGGTAATCTAGTTGAAATCTTCTAGATTGTACCACTCGATTTCCCTTGGGAGAATATAAATATTATGATTGATCCTATGGTGCCTGGTGAATTTTTAACACCAACTTCCTGGCTAAGAAAAACAACTATTTTCGAAAAACAATTTTAACTTTTTAGAGATTTCGCTAAACATATATTATCGCCCTTATTCGTATTATTTATGGAGTCGCTATATAGTTTTGTTTGATATGACAGTTGACTAAATTATATATTCCTGAGAGATTTCCTTACTTTCATCACCCATTTGGGACATGACACCCATTTGGGACATGACACCCATTTGGGAGATGACACCCATTTAGTACATGACTAAAACACTAACACCTAATTCCTTTTCTTATCTAGGATGGAGTCCCAAACCTAGCATGCCTACAAAATCTGCCAACCGGTTGATGTCCTAAAATAGCACCTTGTAAGTATCACAGCCAATGAGAATTCTTTATTTAGGTCACGTGACTGGTTATGAGCCAATTAGAGACCAGTATTTCCTGATTCGGTTGGTTCCTGCTGCCAAGCCCCAAAAAACCTCAATCAGGATTCTGAAAACCCCCGTCCCTGAGGCCTGATCCCCTATTTCCTCCCCATCCCTGATCCCCAATTTCCTCCCCCGTATGTTGTTGTTTATTTGGTAAGATGTTACGTGCTAACCTGCTCCTTCAGTGAAACAGGGTCACCAGCAATGCTCATGGGTTACAAGCTAGCAGGTGATACTAATAACCGGACGTAGGGGGGGGGGTCTCATAATATATGGCTCCCCTTCTGGCAATATATGTTTCCTTGTGTCGTTAGTGTTTATGTTTATCCATGGCTGATCATGTGACAGCTCTTCTCTTCTGTCTTCTCCCTTCTGTCTTCTCTCTTCTGTCTCTCTCTTCTGTCCCTCTCTTCTGTCTGTGTCGTCGGGGTAGTGAGGGCTATCTGGAGCATATTGTTGGATCTGTTCGTTAGTCAGCAACAGTTCTGACTCTCTCTGTCTCTGATCTCTCTCTATCTCTCTCTCTCTCTCTATCTATCTTTCTCTCTCTCTCTCTCTCTCTCTCTCTCTCTCCATCTCTTTATTAAAGCTCTGCTGGTGATAGAGGGTGAAACATATTTATAAATGCTCTCCGAATATAATATTCCTTTCTCCCCTCTCTTTCTCTCTCTTTCTCTCCCCTCTCTCTCTCCCTACCTCTCACTTTCTCTCTCTCTCTCTCTCTTTCTCTCTCTCTCTCTCTCTCTCTCTCTCTCCCCCTCTCTCAGCCTCTTCCTCGGCTACTCTATAACCATGATGATGAAGATGGTCTCGTGTCACCCAAGACTGAACCATATGTCTCCCCCTTTTGTCCACCCCTATCTCTCTCTCCCCATCTATTCTCTTTCTCCAACAGAAAGAGAGCAGAGAAGAAGAGGAAAATGAGAGAGATAGAGAGAGAGATAGAGAGAGGGAGGGAGAGAGAGAGGGGAGAGATTGAGAACTGCAAGAGCACGTGGTATTAATGTTAGCCTATAATGTCCGCGGACATTATATAAATGTATCCAATGCATAATTGGAACCTCACCTCTCTCTCTCTCTCCCTATCTCGCTATCTCTATCTCTTTCTCTATCTCTGGTCTCTGTCCTTAGTCTTCACCAGGTCCTTAGCTCCACCAGCAGCACGTCTCTCTCCCCCCTGTAGCCCATCATTCTGCTCTCCCAATATTCACTCGATCTGTCTACCCTCGTTCTGTCTCGAAAGGAAGAAAGAGATGGATACTAGGTAGAGAGAGAGAGTCAGTATGAGGGACTCGAGAGAGATTGATACTTTAACTAGGGGAGAGAGGACTGAGGGGGAGAGATTGTTACTTTAACTAGGGAGATAGAGAGAGAGGGGTAGCGGCGACGAGAGAGGAAGAGGAAACTGTTACTTGATACCATCGCAGCCCGATGATAATCACATGTCCAGTTGAAGGAGGAGGGGGGTGGTTGATGTTGGATATTATATTCTACGGCCGGGAGAGAATTATTCAGGTTTTTTTGGATAATTTGATTCCCACAGATGGAGTGAGAGAGAGAGATAGAGGAAGAGAAGATAGAGAGGGGAAGAGAGTGAGAGAGAGATAGGGGATGGGTGAGGAAAAGAGATAGAGGGGATAAGGGCCGGGAACAGTAAGTTACCCGTACCCTTACTTTTTGGTATTGGCCCTTATCCTCCTCCTTCTCCTCTGCTCTCATCTTGATTTGGAATTCTGCATGTTTATCCCATAGTCAGGACATACATTAGTGGACATATATTAGTATAACAAAGAAGATAGAGAGGGGATGCCGACACGCCCTTGTGGGCTCCCCCCTTACAGCTCCCTTGCGTCTGCTGAAGTTTATTTAGAAAGCTGCATGGTTATCTTACATATTCCCACCTATTAGATTATCTCTCTCTCTATCTCTCTTTCTATCTCTCTTTCTCCTTCTCGTTTTATATTGCACAGTTCTCGCTTGTTGTATCACAGATCAGTTCAACCAAAGTTAGCATAGATCTGAGTATCAAGTGAACTGTATCATGCTGAAGGAGGAGTTAGGGGAGGGGCTTGAAGGATAAAGGGAGGGTAAGAGATAGAGAGATAGAGAGGGATAGAGAGATAAAGATAGAGATAGAGAGATAGAGGGTGATCTGCGGCTTTATAGATCTGATAAATAGAAACGACATAGGACAAAACGCTAAGGTATCACAAGCGATTGCAAATCTTGTTACAAGAAGGCAAATAGAAGGTACTTATAGTGTTGGCATATAATATCCCCCCCCCCCCCCCCTCCTCGGCTACTCTATAACCATGATGATGAAGATGGTCTCGTGTCACCCAAGACTGAACCATATGTCTCCCCCTTTTGTCCACCCCTATCTCTCTCTCCCCATCTATTCTCTTTCTCCAACAGAAAGAGAGCAGAGAAGAAGAGGAAAATGAGAGAGATAGAGAGAGAGATAGAGAGAGGGAGGGAGAGAGAGAGGGGAGAGATTGAGAACTGCAAGAGCACGTGGTATTAATGTTAGCCTATAATGTCCGCGGACATTATATAAATGTATCCAATGCATAATTGGAACCTCACCTCTCTCTCTCTCTCCCTATCTCGCTATCTCTATCTCTTTCTCTATCTCTGGTCTCTGTCCTTAGTCTTCACCAGGTCCTTAGCTCCACCAGCAGCACGTCTCTCTCCCCCCTGTAGCCCATCATTCTGCTCTCCCAATATTCACTCGATCTGTCTACCCTTGTTCTGTCTCGAAAGGAGGAAAGAGATGGATACTAGGTAGAGAGAGAGAGTCAGTATGAGGGACTCGAGAGAGATTGATACTTTAACTAGGGGGAGAGAGGACTGAGGGGGAGAGATTGTTACTTTAACTAGGGAGATAGAGAGAGAGGGGTAGCGGCGACGAGAGAGGAAGAGGAAACTGTTACTTGATACCATCGCAGCCCGATGATAATCACATGTCCAGTTGAAGGAGGAGGGGGGTGGTTGATGTTGGATATTATATTCTACGGCCGGGAGAGAATTATTCAGGTTTTTTTGGATAATTTGATTCCCACAGATGGAGTGAGAGAGAGAGATAGAGGAAGAGAAGATAGAGAGGGGAAGAGAGTGAGAGAGAGATAGGGGATGGGTGAGGAAAAGAGATAGAGGGGATAAGGGCCGGGAACAGTAAGTTACCCGTACCCTTACTTTTTGGTATTGGCCCTTATCCTCCTCCTTCTCCTCTGCTCTCATCTTGATTTGGAATTCTGCATGTTTATCCCATAGTCAGGACATATATATTAGTGGACATATATTAGTATAACAAAGAAGATAGAAAGGGGATGCCGACACGCCCTTGTGGGCTCCCCCCTTACAGCTCCCTTGCGTCTGCTGAAGTTTATTTAGAAAGCTGCATGGTTATCTTACATATTCCCACCTATTAGATTATCTCTCTCTCTATCTCTCTTTCTATCTCTCTTTCTCCTTCTCGTTTTATATTGCACAGTTCTCGCTTGTTGTATCACAGATCAGTTCAACCAAAGTTAGCATAGATCTGAGTATCAAGTGAACTGTATCATGCTGAAGGAGGAGTTAGGGGAGGGGCTTGAAGGATAAAGGGAGGGTAAGAGATAGAGAGATAGAGAGGGATAGAGAGATAAAGATAGAGATAGAGAGATAGAGGGTGATCTGCGGCTTTATAGATCTGATAAATAGAAACGACATAGGACAAAACGCTAAGGTATCACAAGCGATTGCAAATCTTGTTACAAGAAGGCAAATAGAAGGTACTTATAGTGTTGGCATATAATATCCCCCCCCCCCCCCC
>AVPN01000920.1:6833-19600 GCA_000695325.1 Pleurobrachia bachei
GAACCGACCGAATCAGGAAATACTGGTCTCTGATTGGCTAATAACCAGTCACGTGATCTGAATAACGAGTTCTGATTGGTTGTTTACTCCCCAGGTAGTCCCCGCCCACGTTGGATCTCTGTGTGATCAGCTGGTTTGCTTCCTAGTGGACTGTATTCGACCACCCCAGGATGAGGATAATTCCGGCACGGCACCCTACCCAGCGGTTATAGATTGTCTCCAGGCCATTCTAGAGATCGCAGGTGATTTGAATGAGGATTTTTGAGATTTAGTATTATATATAATATATATAATATATATAGCAGCTTTGGAGATATTTTTATTGGGGATTTAAGAGCAAATAGCAGGTATTATTATTAATACCCCCCCCCCTCACAACTGTTTCAGAGTCCTCATGTCTGTTCTGCCCCTATTATATAGTATATACCCTCCTGTTTCAATCGATAAAGGCCATTCCATTATTTTCAGAATCCTCGTGTCTCAGTTCGATGAATGTCGCAGCCCTTCTCTCTGAAACATCACCTCTGGTGTGCCTTAGGAGCAACCAGAATGAACAGGTACATACATGCCCGGGTAGTGTGCCGGAAAATCTTTACTGCTCTCTCATTAGTTAATGTAACGATCTCTCTTTTGCTCTCTCTTTAGTTAATGTAACGATCTCTCTATTGCTGTCTTTAGTTAATGTAACGATCTCTCTTTTGCTCTCCCAGGTACTGGGTGTTCTGTTCAAGGTCTACCAGTGTTTGCTGCAGAGTCAGAACTTTAAACTCCTTGATATGGTGTACCAGTACATCGTGCAGGTAATGAGAGATGCAATAAGAGATGATTAGAGATGCAATGAGAGACAATAATCATGTTGGATCATGTTAGAGACAATGAGAGGTAATGAGAGATAATGATAGACAATTTTAGAGCATATTAGAACATGTTAGAATATGTATTTTACCTTCACACACACCCCCTGTTTCACAGGATCTGCACATCTCCCTGGAAAAGGTGCTCCGCGGGGTATCATCAGGAGGGGAACAGCATCGTGACATGGAGGCTGAAATACTAGCCAGTGCAGACCTAGCCCTGCTGACGGAAATGGCGGGGAGTAAGACGTACAATACGTGGGCCCTAAATCCTACTATATTTGATCTTGTTACCTCGGTAAGATTTGAGTGCCCGTCTGTTACTTTCTGATCCCCTGTCCTGTCTCACGTTTCACAATCTCATTAGGTCATGGTACATGGGTGTTACATGGCCAATAGCAGGGAAATACAGCACAGTTTAATGGAGACATAGTGCAAATGTTCTTGTTAGGTAAATCAATCTTTTTTCTCCCCTGCAGATTCACAGTCCCCACAATTGGGTGCTAGCCAAGGAATGTCCCAGTGTACATTACGGGATACTGAATGTGCTTCATGCTGAATGCAAACGGCATGGATACTTCCTACCAGGTACCGTTATATTGTCTCTCTCCTTAGTTATTCAGAATAAAGAGATCTGAGCAAGAATTAAATCAGCACCAGAAGGAGATATCAAAATTACTTCCTCTCCTTAGTTAGTGTAACAATCTCTATTGTCTCTCTTTAGTTAGCGTACCAATCTCTCTTTTCACTTTTGCTCTCTCTTTAGTTAATGTAACGTTCTCTCTCCATGTAGGTGCGGGTACCAACGAGATGATACAGATGCAGGCGTACAGTCCCACAAATCATCTCTGTAAAGTTCTCAAACTTCTCTCAGTACTCCTTCCTCACCCATCACTCAGCTTTGACAGCAGGTATTGATTTTGAAATATCCTGCCCAGTGGTGGGTTCAAAATCAAGGAGTTGAAATTCTAGCTAGGTGTGTGATGGAATTATAATTTAGTCCGTGCTACATAATAGGTACATATATTTTGAAGTTCAAATTATATATGCTGCCCAATGTTGGATTCTAAACCAAGGAGTTGATCCTATCACCAAAATATAACATACATTCAACTACCAGATATTTCTGTCTACCCTCACAACTGTTTCAGAGTCCTCATGTCTGTTCTGCCCCTATTATATACCCTCCTGTTTCAATAGATAAAGGCCATTCCATTATTTTCAGAGTCCTCGTGTCTCAGTTCGATGAATGTTGCAGCGCTTCTCTCTGAGACATCACCTCTGGTGTGCCTTAGGAGCAACCAGAATGAACAGGTACATACATGCCCGGGTAGTGTGCCGGAAAATCTTTACTGCTCTCTCATTAGTTAATGTAACGATCTCTCTTTTGCTCTCTCTTTAGTTAATGTAACGATCTCTCTATTGCTGTCTTTAGTTAATGTAACGATCTCTCTTTTGCTCTCCCAGGTACTGGGTGTTTTGTTCAAGGTCTACCAGTGTTTGCTGCAGAGTCAGAACTTTAAACTCCTCGATATGGTGTACCAGTACATCGTCCAGGTAATTATGGGAGATATATGGGAGACAATGAGAGATCATGTTAGATCATGTTAGAGACAATGAGAAACAATGAGATATAATCTATTTAGATTATGAGAGATACTGAGAGACAATATTATTACATGTTAGATCTTGTTAGAACATGTATTTCATGTTTCACCTTCACACCCCCTGTTTCACAGGATCTGCACATCTCCCTGGAAAAAGTGCTCCGCGGGGTATCATCATCAGGAGGGGAACAGCATCGTGATATGGAGGCTGAAATACTTGCCAGTGCAGACCTAGCACTACTGACGGAGATGGCGGGGAGTAAGACGTACAATACGTGGGCCCTAAATCCTACTATATTTGATCTCGTCACCTCGGTAAGATTTCAGTGCCCGTCTGTTACTTTCTAGTCCCCTGTCCTGTCTCACGTTTCACAATCTCATTAGGTCATGGTACATGGACACATGGCCAATAGCAGGGAAATACAGCACAATTTAATGGAGACATAATGCAAATGTTCTTGTTAGGTAAATCAATCTTTTTTTCTCCCCTGCAGATTCACAGTCCTCATAACTGGGTGTTAGCCAAGGAATGTCCCAGTGTACATTACGGGATACTGAATGTGCTCCACGCTGAATGCAAACGGCATGGATACTTCCTACCAGGTAGTTATATTGTCTCTCTCCTTAGTTAGTGTAACAATCTCTATTGTCTCTCTTTAGTTAGCGTACCAATCTCTCTTTTACTCTCTCTTTAGTTAATGTAACGTTCTCTCTCCATGTAGGTGCGGGTACCAACGAGATGATACAGATGCAGGCGTACAGTCCCACAAATCATCTCTGTAAAGTTCTCAAACTTCTCTCAGTACTCCTTCCTCACCCATCACTCAGCTTTGACAGCAGGTATTGATTTTGAAATATCCTGCCCAGTGGTGGGTTCAAAATCAAGGAGTTGAAATTCTAGCTAGGTGTGTGATTGAATTGTAATTTAGTCCGTGCTACATAATAGGTACATATATTTTGAAGTTCAAATTATATATGCTGCCCAATGTTGGATTCTAAACCAAGGAGTTGATCCTATCACCAAAATATAACATACATTCAACTACCAGATATTTCTGTCTACTCTGGGTTAAGAGATTAGTTGAGATCATTAAGAAGGCGGGAGAGGGACCCGAGTCTATGAAGTTTGCCCACAATGAACTACAAGATCTCGCCCTGGCGCTAATAAAGATGGCCGATCTTCAGGTGAGAGAACTGTGTGATGTGAGCATGTGAGAATCGGGGCCTGATTTACCGGGATCCCAGTAGATACTAGATCGGAATACCCATTATAGTGTATTGGCGCGGGGTCCAAACTCCAACTGTAATGTAAGAACTGTAGACACGATTGAAGTTGAAAAATACCCTTTTAGGAGCGTGATATAAGGCTTGAAATAGCGGGGTGTCTTCGTCTACTTCTTCTCGCCCAGATTCTCTCCCGGACAACTCAGACACACTGTTTAGCAGGTGGGTTATTCTCTCTCTCTCTCCTTAGTTACCTGTAACAATCTTTCTTTTTCTCTCCCCTTAGTTACATGTAACAATCTTTCTTTTTCTCTCCCCTTAGTTGTTATAACAATGTTTTGCTCTCTCCCTAGTTAATGTAACAATCTTTCTTTTTCTCTCCCCTTAGTTGTTATAACAATGTTTTGCTCTCTCCCTAGCTAATGTAACAATCTTTCTTTTCCAGCGGCTATCCTACACATAGGAGATGTTGACGGTGCTACTAGGGGTGCTTTTGTTGGAGTGCTAGAGGCTCTCTCACCCCTGCTGCTTGTCGGGTAGGTAGCTGTCTGTCTGCACTGTCTGTCTGTCTAGTCCCTGTCTATCCGTATTATATCTGTCTGACGTCTGTCTGTCTGTCTGTCTGTCTGACATGTCTCTCTAACAGTGCACCCCCCTTGTCAGGTACGAGATGGATCGTCTGAATATGGATAAGTTTACCATGAGACCCCTTCTACAATCACGACACCTCGTACAAACTAGCACTGAGGTAAATAACACTGGAAATACTGGTCCCTGATTGGCTGATAACCAGCCACGTGACCTGAATAACGAGTTCTTATTGGTTGTTTACTTGTTTTTGTCGGTTTCTGAAATACATTTTCCCATTCCAGGTGTCCCAGATAACAGCCAACCAGTTCACCACCCTAATGAGGTTGATCCTACTGAACCAAATTCCTGGAAAGTTCATCCATGATGATTGGTTAGAGCGGATGTTCTACGCGGCACAACATAGCGCCAAATACAACTTTATACCAAGTAAGTTCTGTTTCTCCTTGGTTTTTGTAAGAATCTTTCTTTTGCTCTCCCCTTAATTTTTGTAACAATCTTTCTTTTGCTCTCTCCTTAGTTAATGCAACATCCTCTCCCCCAGGTTCTGTGTCTCTCTCCTTAGTTAATGTAACAATCTCTCCCCCAGGTTCTGTCTCCCCCTGCGACAGTTCTCTCTGGTTTTGGTTCACGTGGCATCTCGCCCTTTATGCCGTCAACAGTCGACTGAAGACACCACTGGGCAAGGCGACGGAGACATTCGAGTACATTGCTGGTGAGTCAGTAGGTCGTCAGGCAGGGACCGACCGAATCAGGAAATACTGGTCCCTGATTGGCTTATAATCAGTCATGTGACCTAAATACCGAGTTCTGATTGGTTGTTTACTTGTTTCGGTCGGTTCTTGTCCTCAGGTGTGTTCACCCTGTGTGGGGGGAGGGGGTGAAGCGCCGGATGAAGTTGAAGTTTTCAACCCATTTTAGGTTTTGAAAATCGCTTCAAAACTCCAGTCCCACCCCGGCCCCCACTTTGTTGCTCTCCTCTTAGTAAATGTAACATTTAACAATCTCACCATCTGGTTTTGCTCTCCCCTTAGTTAATGTAACAATCTTACCACCACCAGGTATCTTGAAGGTCCTGCTTGAGGAGTGCTCCCAGGTTGACGATGGAAACTCGAGAGGAATTATCTCGGGGATTGGAAGTCAGTGTTATGTGTCACTGTTACGAAGTAATTTGCTGCTTCACTTTATTGGAAACCTAGAAAAACTGGTGTACAATGCTTATGAAGGTATGTATCCGAATCAGAAAATACTGGTCCCTGATTGGCTGATAACCAGTCACGTGACCTGAATAACGAGTTCTGATTGGTCGTTTACTTATATCGGTCGGTCACTCCCTCTCCACTTCTAGGCACAGTACACAGTGTGACGGGTTGTTCCAAGCCTGTTAGAAGCTTCTTCGTGCTCAACAAATCGACATGTCTACAGTGGTTCACTCAAATTAGACCATCTGCCGCTGAGGTAATACTTGATTAATTAATTGACTTAATTAATTAATTGATCAATTAATTGACTAGTTAATTAATTACATATAATTGATATTAATATGTACAGGGTGTTCATTTTGGATCTTTACAAGCGTTGGGCTTCACCCAGAAAAAAGTTGGCAAGATTAGATCATGAAACTTCATACTTGGACTATTCTATACCCTCATTCAAGGTTCCTGGGGTTTTCGGAGCTCTAGCACCCTCTGAAGTGTGCTTTTGGCATCAAAACTACCAGAAGGAATTTTTTGCTGGCGCTGAGACTTTGCTAAAATGTTTTTTGGGTATATTCTATGTCAATTCCAAAGTTTCGTGGAGATTGGATGTGTTTATCGGACTCAAAATTTCGAAAAACGGTTCAAAATTGGCCCAAATTGAGCCTTTCCAGCCCCTTTTTTCAAAATTTTGAGTCCAAAAAAACATATCCAATTATCATGAAACTTTGGAATTGACATAGAATATACCCAAAAAACATTTTAGCAAAGTCTCAGCGCCAGCAAAAAATTCCTTCTGGTAGTTTTGATGCCAAAAGCACACTTCCCAGGGTGCTAGAGCTCCGAAAACCCCAGGAACCTTGAATGAGGGTATAGAATAGTCCAAGTATGAAGTTTCATGAGCTAATCTTTCCAAATTTTTTCTGGGTGAAGCCCAACGCTTGTAAAGATCCAAAATGAACACCCTGTACTGGGGGGAGGGGGTGAAGCGCCGGATGAAGTTGAAGTTTTCAACCCATTTTAGGTTTTGAAAATCGCTTCAAAACTCCAGTCCCACCCCGGCCCCCACTTTGTTGCTCTCCTCTTAGTAAATGTAACATTTAACAATCTCACCATCTGATTTTGCTCTCGCCTTAGTTAATGTAACAATCTCACCACCACCAGGTATCTTGAAGGTCCTGCTTGAGGAGTGCTCCCAGGTTGACGATGGAAACTCGAGAGGAATTATCTCGGGGATTGGAAGTCAGTGTTATGTGTCACTGTTACGAAGTAATTTGCTGCTTCACTTTATTGGAAACCTAGAAAAACTGGTGTACAATGCTTATGAAGGTATGTATCCGAATCAGAAAATACTGGTCCCTGATTGGCTGATAACCAGTCACGTGACCTGAATAACGAGTTCTGATTGGTCGTTTACTTATATCGGTCGGTCACTCCCTCTCCACTTCTAGGCACAGTACACAGTGTGACGGGTTGTTCCAAGCCTGTTAGAAGCTTCTTCGTGCTCAACAAATCGACATGTCTACAGTGGTTCACTCAAATTAGACCATCTGCCGCTGAGGTAATACTTGATTAATTAATTGACTTAATTAATTGATCAATTAATTGACTAGTTAATTGATTACATGTAATTGATATTAATATAATGTATATCAAAATGAAATCTACCTCGATTATATCAGGTCTGTAACAATCTCTCCCTCTAGTTTTGCTCTCCCTTTAGTTAATGTTCTAATCTCTTCCTCTGGTTTTGCTCTCCCCTTAGTTAATACATATAACAATCTCTCACTCGGGTCTAGCTCTCCCCTTAGTTAATGCAATCTCAGCCTCTACCTCGATATATCAGGTCTGTAAGAACATCGGTATGGCTTCGGAGAGTTGGCGTCACTCATCCCTAATGGAGCCCTCAACCAACTCACTACTGCTATGTCTCCGTGCTGCTCTATCTCTCCACTCTCCAGGGAGAATCAGGGGTTTGAGGGTGAAGTACACCGAACATATCAAACTACTCAATGCCGCTGAGATGCAGGTTAGTAAGTTGCAAACTAATGCCTGGGGGATCCCAGGTTAGAACTGCAAAGTGCAAACTAGTAACTATTACCGGGGGAGAAAGGAAGTAGTGGCCCCAGCCTTGGCACAAAACCCTTTGCCCGAGCATCCCTGTAAATCGGGGTCCAACTATATATCAAACTCTAATATAATCTCCAGGCAAGTGGAAGGTATGAGGACGCAGCAGACTTGTACAAGAGTAGCCTTGAATCGGCGGGTTGTAGAGAGGAAAAACAGTTCATAGCTCAACAAGGATTGGAATGCTATATGGGTATGTTATGTTAATATGTGTCATTTGGTATCCTCTAATCTAACCTCTCTTCTTGGTCCCAACAAACCCCAATTCCCACCTTTAACCCTCTCTAAATATCTGTAACCCTCTCTTAAAATATTTAACCTAAACATATCCATATCTTTCCAGCTTTGTCCGATTGGGAAGAAACGCTAGCTTGGTCGGAGGCTAATTCAGCTGATATTTATACCGATAGCACTCCCTTTAATAGACACTACCTTCGTGCACTTCACGCGTTTGATATGGGTGATTTTGGGGCACTTGCCACTCATCTTGAAAGTGTAAGAAATAAATGATTTATTGTTCTCGAATAGATATTTTTCTCGCAGATAAGATATGACGATGTTGGACACCCATTATCTCAACTGAAAAACGGTTAATATCTCCCTCCCCTCTAGGTTTCATCTAATATCCCCTCTAGGTGCCGGGTGGCAGTATTAACGCAATCACAGACGAACTGTCTAGAAAGGGTGGTGTTAGGGTGAACCATCTACCTCTAGAGCTAGATGTGCCCAGTCTAGCTGATCCAGTAAAACTGCTATATCTCTCACAACTCCAACTACTACGTGTCTGTGGATTGTATCACAATGGGGGTGATCTACAGGTGATGTGAACCTTTTTTTCTTGAAATGAAAATTTTTTAGTCGTCCCTTTTTAAAACGCACAGTTATGTCACAGTGCGGGTTTGTGTCACAGATTGGAAGGTAAATTGTTGTCGCGCGCGCAGCGTTTGAAATGAATAAAGTACACTCGTCGAGCACTGTACTGCGTTTGACGCCGCGCACACTACCGCGTAACTCGACCTGTACCACCAGCTGCTGCCCGTTTGGGGACACATCATTTTATCAGGGGTGTTCCACCCGGGTGGAGCTCTTGCTGGGTTTCCATGGATGCCAAAGACGAATTTAAGGACGCTGTGGAACATTAAAGAAATTAAAACAATTTCAATAAGGAAAATCGAATTCTCTGCTAGACTAAGAAACCAAAAACATGTTCTCTTAACACCATGTTATCCACACCCAGTTGGCCAACATGGCGAACGCAGACCTGCGAAGTGATGTTGGGAGTTACAGTGAAGACATGGAACACCCTGATAGCGCCGTTGAAAAGGGACCTGAGTTTGTGTTTCGGAAACTACTGCGACAAGCTTCATCTTTAGTTGAGGTTGGTATTGATGATATGCTGGTATCGATAAGGTTCGTTGCTCGAGGGTCAGAACATAACATTTGATGATGGTTCGGGGAAAAAACATTTAGAACCGGTATATGACAAACTAAATGAATTCCCCTAGTCACCCCTAAATGTTGGCTATACTAACCCCCGACCCCTATTAGGTCGGTGTCCGTATTGCTGGTATTGACCTGCCAGTCATGTTACCTGGTAGAACTGCTGTTCAACTACAATGTGTGTCTGCCCTTCACCAACTACTACTGTGTGACACAGTCAAAGCACCTACTGGCGTTCCTCTCAATCTAACCACGGTAAAAATTAAATCACGCCCAAGAACCGAATCAGGAAATACTAGTGCCTGATTGGCTGATAACCTGTCACGTGACCTAAATAACGAGTTCTGATTGGTTGTTTACTTGTGTCGGTCGATTACTATGTTCCAAACCCCCTCTCAGGACGAGTGGTCCATTTCTCCGTCCACGAATGAAGTGGGAGCCTTTATGAATCTGTACCGGTATGTCCACCATCTCTACCAGTACTTTGAACCTTGCGGAGAGATGGGGAGGAACACTCTTACCAGTCAGATGGTGCTAAATCTGGGGGTTTCGGTGGCAAAACTAGCACGGAAACAGGTAATTATTAATTAAATTAAGACGGAAATAGGTAACTGTTGGCCATATTTTGGCGAAATTTTATATTTCTGGTTCGTAGAAACAACTGGCTTTTTGTGAACCTTTCTTCTTTGAACTTATTCCTTTCTCTCTTTCTCTCTCTCTCTCTCTCTCTCTCTCTCTCTCTCTCTCACTGGTGTACAATGCTTATGAAGGTATGTATCCGAATCAGAAAATACTGGTCCCTGATTGGCTGATAACCAGTCACGTGACCTGAATAACGAGTTCTGATTGGTCGTTTACTTATATCGGTCGGTCACTCCCTCTCCACTTCTAGGCACAGTACACAGTGTGACGGGTTGTTCCAAGCCTGTTAGAAGCTTCTTCGTGCTCAACAAATCGACATGTCTACAGTGGTTCACTCAAATTAGACCATCTGCCGCTGAGGTAATACTTGATTAATTAATTGACTTAATTAATTGATCAATTAATTGACTAGTTAATTGATTACATGTAATTGATATTAATATAATGTATATCAAAATGAAATCTACCTCGATTATATCAGGTCTGTAACAATCTCTCCCTCTAGTTTTGCTCTCCCTTTAGTTAATGTTCTAATCTCTTCCTCTGGTTTTGCTCTCCCCTTAGTTAATACATATAACAATCTCTCACTCGGGTCTAGCTCTCCCCTTAGTTAATGCAATCTCAGCCTCTACCTCGATATATCAGGTCTGTAAGAACATCGGTATGGCCTCGGAGAGTTGGCGTCACTCATCCCTAATGGAGCCCTCAACCAACTCACTACTGCTATGTCTCCGTGCTGCTCTATCTCTCCACTCTCCAGGGAGAATCAGGGGTTTGAGGGTGAAGTACACCGAACATATCAAACTACTAAACGCTGCTGAAATGCAGGTGAGTAAGTTGCAAACTAATACCTGGGGGATCCCAGGTTAGAACTGCAAAGTGCAAACTAGTAACTATTACCGGGGGAGAAAGGAAGTAGTGGCCCCAGCCGGCAGCCTTGGCACAAAACCCTTTGCCCGAGCATCCCTGTAAATCGGGGTCCAACTATATATCAAACTCTAATATAATCTCCAGGCAAGTGGAAGGTATGAGGACGCAGCAGACTTGTACAAGAGTAGCCTTGAATCAGCGGGTTGTAGGGAGGAAAAACAATTCATAGCACAACAAGGATTAGAATGTTATATGGGTATGTTATGTTATTATGTGTCATTTGGTATCCTCTAATCTAACCCCTCTTCTTGGTCCCAACAAACCTCAATTCCCAGCTTTAACCCTCTCTAAATATCTGTAACCCTCTCTTAAAACATTTAACCTAAACATATCCATATCTTTCCAGCTTTGTCAGATTGGGAAGAAACGCTAGCTTGGTCGGAGGCTAATTCAGCTGATATTTACACAGATAGCACCCCCTTTACCAGACATTACCTTCGTGCTCTTCATGCCTTTGATATGGGTGATTTTGGGGCACTTGCCACTCACCTTGAAAGTGTAAGAAATAAATGATTTATTGTTCTCGAATAGATATTTTTCTCGCAGATAAGATATGACGATGTTGTCTTCCCATTATCTCAACTGAAAAACGGTTTTAATATCTCCCCCCCTCTAAGTTTCATCTAATATCCCTCCTCTAGGTGCCGGGCGGCAGTATCAACGCGATCACAGACGAACTGTCTCGAAAAGGTGGTGTTAGGGTGAATCATCTACCACTAGAACTAGATGTGCCCAGTCTAGCTGATCCAGTAAAACTGCTATATCTCTCACAACTCCAACTACTACGTGTCTGTGGATTGTATCATAATGGGGGTGATCTACAGGTGATATAAACCTTTTTTTCTTGAAATGAAACTTTTTTGAAGTTTTTTAAAACGCACAGTTATGTCACAGTACGGGTTTGTGTCACAGATTGGAGAGTAAATAGACAATGCGCGCGCAGCGTTTGAAAAGAAGAAAGTACACTCGTCCAGCACTGTACTGCGTTTGACGCCGCGCACACTACCGCGTAACTCGACCTGTACCACCAGCTGCTGCCCGTTTTGGGGACACATCACATTTTATCAGGGGTGGAGTTCTTGCTGGGTGCAGGGTGAACATGGACGCTTTTAGACGAAATAAAGGACACGGGGGAAATTAAAACAATTTTAATTAGAAAAACCGAATTCTCTGCTAGATTTCAAAAAAACCAAAAACATATATTCCCTTGTATTAAACCCATGTTATCCACACCCAGTTGGCCAACATGGCGAACGCAGACCTGCGAAGTGATGTGGGGAGTTACAGTGAAGACATGGAACACCCAGATAGCGCTGTTGAAAAGGGACCTGAGTTTGTGTTTCGGAAACTACTGCGACAGGCTTCATCTTTAGTTGAGGTTGGTATGATATGTTGGTTGATTGCTTGACCCTATAAAGGAGCGTTAGGACATAACAAGGTATATCCCCTTCCCCTAGGCACCCCTACATGCTATGTTGGTTTTACTAATCGCCCCACCTCCTATTAGGTCGGTGTCCGTATTGCCGGTATTGACCTACCAGTCATGTTACCTGGTAGAACCGCTGTTCAACTACAGTGTGTGTCTGCCCTTCACCAACTACTACTGTGTGACACAGTTAAAGCACCCACTGGCGTACCTCTCAATCTTACCACGGTAAAGAATTACTCACTGACTGAATCAGGAAATACTGGTTCCTGATTGGCTGATAACCAGTCACGTGACCTAAATAACGAGTTCTGATTGGCTGTTTACTTGTGTCGGTTCCTGTAAGTTACTATTTTCCGAACCCCCCTGATCAGGACGAGTGGTCCATTTCTCCGTCCACGAACGAAGTGGGAGCCTTTATGAATCTGTACCGGTATGTCCACCATCTCTACCAGTACTTTGAACCTTGCGGAGAGATGGGGAGGAACACTCTTACCAGTCAGATGGTGCTAAATCTGGGGGTTTCGGTGGCAAAACTAGCACGGAAACAGGTAATTATTAATTAAATTAAGACGGAAATAGGTAACTGTTGGCCATATTTTGGCGAAATTTTATATTTCTGGTTCGTAGAAACAACTGGCTTTTTGTGAACCTTTCTTCTTTGAACTTATTCCTTTCTCTCTTTCTCTCTCTCTCTCTCTCTCTCTCTCTCTCTCTCTCTCTCTCTCTCTCT
>AVPN01000921.1:17425-29415 GCA_000695325.1 Pleurobrachia bachei
CAAGGCGGACTCTATATCTAAAAACGGACTCTTTATCTACAGTTAGACTTAGAAAAAAGTTTAGATAAAGAGTCCGCCCTGTGTAGACTTTTTAGACATAGAGTCCCCTGGTACCTTTTGGCGCCAAATCCACCAAACCGGACTCTATGTCTAAAACCCTCCACCAACCCAAAACCTAACCCTAACCCTCACCCTAACCCTAACCTCGAACCCAAAAAATGGTCCTAACACTTCTAAATTAGTATAGAGGTACAGCAAACTCTCGTTTCCGGCCTAACGGCCGAAATCTCGAGTTCGCTGAGAATGGCGGACTCTATCTCTAATTTAGACTTATGTAGATATAGAGTCCGCTTTTTTTAGACTTTTTAGACATAGAGTCCTCCTAGAGTTTAGACTTATTTGGACTCTTTATCTAAATCTAAATTTAGATATAGAGTCCACTGTAGACTTAGAGTGTAGCACTAGAGTCCGCCCACCATCTTTAGAATATATAACCGGAAATGTTGAAGGTTTATCGCCTTACATTTAATTTGCATCACTTTCGGATGATTTTACTCTTTATTTATACCACGCATCACTGCAGCTGTCAGAGCATTGGCCTGAAAGTCGACAGATTACCAGAAATTTATCTCGTTTTAGATATAAACTAGAAAAAGTTAACATAAGCGTGGTTTAGCTTAGAAGTAGAGTCTAGAAGTAGTAACAGCCGTGATGCAATGATGGAACTGGAAATTGCGATGAGTTGAAATGAAAAGAAATATATCGTAATTATCACTGAGATTACTCATCATATAACTCCTACCTCTTCTCATCACAGGTCGCGACCTTCAACCGACGACGAATAAATAATTTAATCGCAGCTATGATCATGTCACTATATTATGGCCTTCATTAATTAAATTACAGTGCTGCTTGTATCTAGTGGTATTACCGCAATGGTAATAACATTTCACAACAAGCAATTACACCATAGTCTGATGTAATATATTAATTTACTGATGAAGGCTGGATCAGAGATGAAGTATTCACAAGTTTTGATTTCACACCCACATTACACTATTATAGTGGTTTCATCGACATCTCATCCCCAAAATATCGAATCACCGATGTGAAAACTATGATCCGTTCAGTAAAATCATCAAACTGTGCCACCGCGCGGTTTATTAAAAACAGCCAAACTGCTTAGTACCTGCATTACCACCTAAGCTGTTTGGTCTCAGTCGCTGCACGATTTCATTCGCTCCGGCCATGTTATTGAGTTTCACCAAAGCTACTTTTATACACCTACTATAATAGTACTACGGCTCTATTTCGATTAGATTTGGTACCCCTCCCGTGCACAACATAATAGTAGTCCAGTAACAAAATAGGTCGAGCTAGAGGTAACAGGTCGCCCCATCAATCATGTCAATTACAACCTGGGATATTTGAGGGAGAGATAGGGAGAAAGAGAGAGATATAGATATAGAGAAAGGGAGAGAGAAAATATTGTCTAGTTTTGTCTAGATAAACTACATATTATGTTGGCTAGCACAGGAAAACTTTAGATTGTATGCTATACTGCTCGGAAATATACTTTTGATGATTGTCGCGAGGAAATGGGATTAAAATTCTCCGTAGCTGCGATCGGTGGCGCAGTCGAGTAAAGTTGCGTCGTTACGTCGCCATCTCTATCACTATCTTTATTTCTATTTCTCTCCATCTCTGCCTCTCTGCAGAGCTCTGCCTCTCTCTCTCTCTCTCTCTCTCTCAATTCCGATTACCCGTTGATCAACATGTGATCAATCAAGTCTTTCCGCCGAGTATTTAAGCTGTGCAGTTTCTGCTGAACAGTGCAGTAGCTGTCTCTATCCATGTTTCTACACCACAAACCTTCTATATAATTATAAGAACCGCGCAATCCTACCACACATTACATAGAGCTTACCGCAAAATTATTTGGAAAATACTTTTATTTGGAAAATACTTTTATTTGGAAAATACTTTTATTTGGTATGTGATAATCTATCAGGATGGTGGTCGATAATGGTTAAATGAAAATCATTTCCTGTTCTTTGTAAGTTGAAAACAATTGGATCTCAGTTAATTGTTTTCTTTTCGCTCCATCTCACTTTATCTCTCTCACTTTATCTCTCTCTCTCTCTCTCTCTCTCTCTCTCCCTCTCTCTCTACTTCCCCTCTCATTATGAATTTCTATTTCCTGAATCCATTGATACCGCAATGAAATCCATTTCGGGATTTTCAATCTAATAATTTGAGAGGACAATAGATGATCGATGTCTTCTGTAGAATACTTGGATGGTCGGGTGAAGCAGCTGAGAGCCGGATATAAAAAGGACCACTAATTCTCAGTCCAATCACTCTCATAGAGCTGGGTTAGCTTTTTTTCCATCGGACCATCGTGGTAGCTCTTACTATATTATATGTGCAGGGATCTGCCATCCCTTTGTCATATAATAGTATTTTGGGCAAGGGCTAGGTATTCATCATCCCACCTTCGTTGGTAAATGGTAACTGCTGGCGATCAGATAGATTCCAACAGCTGCTGCAGGAGCTTCATGTAGCAGCAAGTCCTTCGCACATGTTTTCAAACGCGTGTATGACTGTATGAAGGACTTGTAGCTATCAAGCTTCTGGAACAGCTGTTGGACATGTTTTGTTTGCTACTACGAACAATTCCCTGCCGGAATCCTATAGCAATTGTTCGTGGTGCTACTGCAACTCCCTCTCCCCTCGCTCTTATTTGTATAGGGATCACAATATAGCAATGACATACGGCCGTGTTTTGTCATCAGCTAGTATGCTCGACGATGTATAGAACCATGGATTTAGTCGTTCTTTGTGTGTATGGCCCTTACCTCACACCTTTTTGAAATCTCCAGATCTCCAGACTTTGGTTGGTGCAAGTTGTATCTAGGGTATACGTGTCTCTGTATTGGATCGCGCATTAGGCTATTGAGTGGTGCTGATACTCCAAATAGAGAGATTTGCTTCTGAAGAAACGGTGCAAAGAATAAGAAAAAGAGACATGCCGTCATCCTTTTCCTGATTCTTCACCTTCATCCCTCTCTGATCCCTCCCTCTCTCTGATCTCTTACTCTCCCTCTTTCTCCCTCCTCTCTCTTCCTTCCTCTCTTCTCTCCCTCTCCCGATCCCTCCTCCCTCCTCCCTCCCCCTCTCCCTCTTTCTTCTCTTATCGAATGGATGGAAGCAAACGACCATTGATAGCTGCTTTTAGCACCCGATTAGCTGCAGATAAAGCGTTTCCTGTGGTAGAGATAAAAGAGAGAGAAGGGAGGAGATATGCACGAGAGAAAGAGATATCGATAGTTCTAAGGATTGGTTGTTTTTGAACCGAAGGTGATCGTTATGATATTTATCTTCCTCGCCCCTTTTTATCTCTCTCTCACTTCCTCTCCCTTTCTCTCGCTCGTTCAGTCCTATCCCAATTGTGATTTAGGCGATTGTTTGAAGAGCACCTAATAATGGGGCCAATGGGGAAGTAGCATGCTATTGTTCACCACTAAATAAAAGCAAGATCTCCCCACAATAAATTCCCGGATCCCAGTCTTTCTGGGTCTCTCCTATAGTTGATGATAGTACCTACTGTACTATAAACTATGTATAAGTGATTTATAAAGATTCTTCAACAATTTTAGTGAACAAAAGTTCACCAAGTACCGCGACCGCACAAAAATTTTAGGGAAACAATCTTGTGGTTTCCTCTGCCCCATTGGTGTTTCGTGAAACTCTTCAATTGTTCTCCTTCATTTCAGGGGCGCGAGCTTCCTGTTTCGTCTAGGTGTTTCCTGATTCGTCTAGACACTGTCGGGTTTTAATGGCATTATATTGCGATCATATCTCCCAGTTCCCTCTCTTTTCCATTGTAATAAATATCTTTCCTTGTGCGACCCTGCAGGGCCCTGTTTGAACAAAGCAAGTTATAGGGGAAAACAGTCGTGCCTGAACCGCTGTAGGTCCAGTACACGGCTATTTTCCACTATGTCGAGAGGAATCTATAGAAGCTCATATCGTTTTGGCGGTGTAAATGACCACCTTCGAACACAACGCGACGTGCCGTTTCCCAAAGATTGCTTTTTCCCTTGTTTGAGACAATAAAAGCAGCTTCATCATTAAAATATGAGAACTAAGACAAAATGTTTTAATATCTGTTTTCCGTAATCTTCTCTTACCTACTTGATTGCCTGCTGCGTAGATATCAACAAAAGTTTCATATACCCCCACTAGCCACCACCCCCCCCCATGATGTCCAATATATCCCTCTCCCTTTAATTATCAATACCACATACGAAACCCGCTAAAGGATCCTGGCCTCATAGCACAACGCGGAATGATCAGCATTTCGCACACCGACATATCTCCAGCCGCTTCTTCAGTAGACGAGATATATACTGATCCCTAGTCTGTCTACCGTGGGTGAAATACTTAGCTTCGCGGCAGTAGACAGTATAACTCTTCCCCAGTCTCTCCATAAAGTATAGAGCTCTCTGGAGAGGGGTGAAGAGCTCTACACATATGTGACGTGTAGTAGCTCTTCCCCCGTCTCTCCATGAAAGTGAGTTAAGAGCTCTAGAGTGAAGTGCAGTACAGCTACTAAAATTATAACTCGTCCTGAGTCAGCTATAATGTCAAACTTGACGTACATCTAGAGTGAAGTGCAGTACAGCTACTAAAATTATAACTCGTCCTGAGTCTGCACTGCAGCTATAATGTCAAACTTGACGTATGCGTGGAAGGTGTAGTACTAGTAGTAGTCAAAATCACACGCCTGGTTTTCTTTTGGTGACATATAATAGGCACCTGGTGTGATCCCCATGTGTGGGGATCGCACTAGGTGGCTATGTCGCCAAGGTTTTCTTATTTTCCTCCTTTCCATCCCGACTTGGTGCATACAATATACATTATGAATTCTAATATATTCACGCTCGCGAGTATAATTTGGAAAATCACGATTTCCTGTCCTTGCATTATGATTCTCTCACAATGTGTGCCATCACATGTGACTTGTTCGGCTGTTAGAAGTTCTCACAGCGTCGAATCAGCGCTTAGGAACTCTAACGGGCGAGAGGGATTCGACGCTCCATGAGAATTTCTCTCAGTCTCTCTCTCTCTCTCTCTTTCTCTGTTTCTCTCTCTCCCTCGATCTCTCGACATTCACAATCGATCTGGCTTCTTCCTTCGAACTATCAGAAAATTTCACACACTACTGAATCATGAATGTCCTCTGTTATAAACAAAGCTATAGTAATCCCTCCTCCAATTCTCTCTCTCGCATGACATGACTCCTAATTCTCTTCTCCTCCCTCCTCCGATTCTCTCTCCCTATCCCTCCTAATTCTCTCCCCCTCCCTCCCAATTATCTCTCCCTCTCCCTGTATAATCCTCTCTCCCACCCCCTCCTAATTCTCTCTCCACCACCTCCAGCGCAATCCCTTCCCTTCTCCCCACCTCCATCCGGTTGCCCGGAAAGGTGTCATCCGGCGGATTGTTTTGCGGTCATACCTGATAGCTTGCTGATAGCGGTTAGATTGCTAATGGGAGAGCTGGAGAGAGAGGGCGTGATAAGAGATAATGGGAGAGCTGGAGAGAGAGGGCGTGATACAAGATCAGACGCGCATTTCCGGCTCTACATGTGACCAGGGTCACGTGACACAGTCTCGCATATAAACACGCTGATCCTTAGAGGGAGGATGGAGCTAGATTTTTTCTTATTGTGGTGTTCCGTCACATTAGCAGACTCGATCAGGGATTACCTTCACTTTACTGAAATTTATATGGCCTCTATTATTATAGAGGTTAGAGCTCGAGTTTTAAGTTGCTTCCTGAGAGATAATCTTCGAGATAATCGAGCTACGATTGATGGGCTTTAAGTGCACATAAAAATATTAATTTCTATTTATTATCTGGTCCTCTGAGCTTATTTACAATAATTTTCGTTCGAAAGTTATATTTTTCTAAGGTCACCGCTTAACAAACTAAATATAAAAGTCACGACACCTTTCTGAAAATTAGAATTATGTTGTCTGTTATAGCAGGAGAGTTATCAGTCTAATTCAAGCCGCCATAAATTATGGGAGAGATATTGCGATCTAAATTATGATTGAAGGGGGAGATCTAGATGGGTGGAGATGAGATCTAGGGAGTGAGATCAAGATTCGAGATGGTGAGAATTTAATATAAAACAGTTTCAGTCTGATTGGGTTGGGGTGGGCACAGCTTGTTTTGAAAACTAACAAAACATGTGGACACGAGTGGAGCAACGTATTGGGCAACAAAATAAAGCCTTTAATTAATCTTTTCCATCAACCAATCATTTCTATCTACACCCCCTCCATCTCTCCATCTCCCTCCCTCTCTCTCCCTCTCTCCATCTTCACCATCTCTCTTTCTCTCTAGCGTCCCTCTTTTATAAACAACTTCTCTAGCTAGTTTCAACTCCCCCAAAATATCTGCAGCTAGATCTTAGTAGCTAAACTTGTCCTAACTGCAGCACTCACGAGCAGTACAAATTTGATAACACTTTATTGTTCATTATTTAATACAGTTGATTTTTCTATATTTTTGATGTCCCTCCAACACACCCCTAACAACTCTATTCCGTTTAGCACAAAGCCCAACACATCCGTAACAATCCACTCTATTCTAGCACAAAGTCTCTCCCCGACACACAATGAAGCTGTTTCTCCTCGTCCTGGCTGGTATCGTCGCCCTTGCATCATGTGAAGTTGAACTGACAGCAGACGAGAGCAACCAAGTCAGGGAAAGTGGTAAGTGTGATCGTATATCAATTGCCCCCACTTCCCCTCCCAATTGCCCCCATTTCCCCTCACTAATTCGCCTAACTAACAGATCTTTTCAAACATTTGTTTAGCTACCCATCCCCCCTAGCACGTCACCTTAGGATTTAGGATTATTGATCCTGTACATGGTTAGTGAGTTAGTTGGTTAGTGGGTTAGATATACAATATTCCTCCATTCCTCCCCTAAACCACTCCTCCCCTGCCCAGAAGAAGACTCACTAACCCACTCCATTCCTCCCCTAACCCACTCCATTCCTGCCCTAACCCACTCCATTCCTCCCCTAACCCACTCCATTCCTTCCCTAACGCACTCCTCCCTGCTCTCAGGAGAAGAGTCACTAACCCACTAACCCACTTCATTCCTCCCTTGTGCAGAAGAAGAGCCACTTTAACCCATTCCCCGTTCCATTCCTCCCCTCCATCACTAACCCACTCTTCCTTCCCTCCATCACTAACCCACTCTTCCTTCCCTGTGCAGAAGAAGAGGTGATGATCGTGAAGCGAGGAGCTGCCCGATACGACCTGAACAACTACAAGAAATTCAAACAGGGAACCAGGGGATGGACCGGCGCTAACGGAGAAAAGGAGGAGGAATAGAGATACCTCCTCCCTCAAGAGAGAGATGAGAGACTATCCCCGGCCCCTTCTTATATATGTTGTTATTGTATGTATTTGATCTGCAGATACCATTTTGAGAATGTTCACTGAGCAGTGCAGAAGAGAATGGACATGTATGTGTGTGTGCCGAGACGTAAGTGAGAGAGTTGATCTTGGTCCATGCAGCTCAAGATGAATTTTTAAATTGTAGAGAGAGAGCGCTACCAACCACCGCTACAATTATAGGTGCGCAGTTGTGTGTTGATGATGGTGTTATAAGGTTTTAATTTCCCTATTGTGACACCACTTTTTATTAGTCCGCAATTCAACAAACAAATTGCGTTTTTATTCTTTATATACTGGGGCTTTATTCTTTATATATTGGGGCTCGAAAGGAGAGCCCGAATAAAATCTGCACTTGGCATCATTGTGGTACTTTTTAATCAAATAGTCCATAATTCGTAACCTGTATGAATATATCGGTTAAACACTCTTCCCCGGCCTTACTCAACATGCCTGACCATGATTGGGCGGGGCAGTGGGCCCTACCTAGTTCTAGCTCCCTGACCCCTTGTTGACATGATCTCTCCACAGCTGCAGCTCTCATATATTATACCATTCAATTGCACAGATCCTACTGCAGGTAATCACATCATTTGATTGCAATACGGGAGCTCCGCAAGTCTAGCTTTGAAACGATCTTTGTTTATTTCGCTCGTCTCTTGCTCTGTCTCTTGCTCTGTCTCTTGCTCTGTCTCTCTCCCTCTCCCTCTCTCTCTGTCTCTCTCTCTGTCTCTCTCTCTCTCTCTCTCTCTCTCTCTCTCTCTGTCTCTCTCTCTGTCTCTCTCTCTGTCTCTCTCTCTGTCTCTCTCTCTGTCTCTCTCTCTGTCTCTCTCTCTGTCTCTCTCTCTGTCTCTCTCTCTGTCTCTCTCTCTGTCTCTCTCTCTGTCTCTCTCTCTGTCTCTCTCTCTGTCTCTCTCTCTGTCTCTCTCTCTGTCTCTCTCTCTGTCTCTCTCTCTGTCTCTCTCTCTGTCTCTCTCTCTGTCTCTCTCTCTGTCTCTCTCTCTGTCTCTCTCTCTGTCTCTCTCTCTGTCTCTCTCTCTGTCTCTCTCTCTGTCTCTCTCTCTGTCTCTCTCTCTGTCTCTCTCTCTGTCTCTCTCTCTGTCTCTCTCTCTGTCTCTCTCTCTGTCTCTCTCTCTGTCTCTCTCTCTGTCTCTCTCTCTGTCTCTCTCTCTGTCTCTCTCTCTGTCTCTCTCTCTGTCTCTCTCTCTGTCTCTCTCTCTGTCTCTCTCTCTGTCTCTCTCTCTGTCTCTCTCTCTGTCTCTCTCTCTGTCTCTCTCTCTGTCTCTCTCTCTGTCTCTCTCTCTGTCTCTCTCTCTGTCTCTCTCTCTGTCTCTCTCTCTGTCTCTCTCTCTGTCTCTCTCTCTGTCTTTCTCTGTCTCTCTCTCTCTGTCTCTCTCTGTCTCTCTCTCTCTGTGTCTGTCTCTCTCTCTCTCTCTCTCTCTCTCTCTCTCTCTGTCTCTCTCTCTCTCTCTCTCTCTCTCTCTCTCTCTCTCTCTGATCTCTCTCTCTCTCTTTCTCTCTCTGTCTCTCTCTGTCTCTCTCTCTGTCTCACTCCCTCTCTCTTTCTTTCTTTCTCTCTTTCTCTATCTTTGCAGGAGTAGGCCAATAATTAATCCTCAAATATATTGTTGTGGAGTCAACAAAATGAATAAACACAATCACATATCATATCTCCCTCTACGCAGTCACTCGGAGTTATATATTCTGTTAAAAATTTCAAAAACGGATATGGTTTAAAAAGACTCAAGAGATTTATCTCATTGTTCATTGACCCTAACATTCCTGTCAGAGCATTGTTGATCACCATGGTACTGGTGGTTCACTGGCCATGTGGGCCAAACAACCTGGGCCGGACTGAAAACCGGCAAATTATTACAGTGGTCATGGTCATTACAGTCATTATAAAGATCATTACAATTATGCACTTCATGGTGACACTCACACTCACAATAATGGGCTGCTGAAGGTGCTTTTTCAGTTATCGTGTCATCGTCATCATCGTCATCATCATCATCATCGTCATCATCATCATCATCGTCATCATCATCATCATTATCATCATCTCTATCTGGACTAGACCTACTCCCGCTTGTCCCGCTACTACTACTGCATCCGGACATTGAACACGACTCACAACTACTACTGTATGAGGTCTGGTATGTTGTAGTTGACTCCGTTGATGCTTCTTTCCTGATGACGGGAGTCAAGGAATCTGTTGTCATGGAAGCAGGATCTGTCCGGTTACTACTTTTACGTCTCCTCCTACCCAGTGAAAACTTCTTAACAAATGATTTTATCGCCTGTTTAACTGACTTCTTTCTTCCCTCCTCCTCCACCACCGGGTCATTGTCTGTGATCATGCTCTGAAGGGCAGTACCTGTTTTCCTAGTGGTGACACTTGTAACTTCGGAAACAATCGAGGGAAGCCTCTCATAACTTTTATCTTTTAAACCTCGCAACATAAATGAAGGAGCTCTGACAAGGGCGTGAGGGCTGACAGACCTAACACTGAAATCAAGACAGATAGACCGGGGATTTGATAGTAGTTGGTAGGGGGATTCTTTGACTGTTTTGAAGACCAAGTTCAGATCAGACCCGGCCTTGTTCCTCATTAACTCATAATCACTGTCATTATCACCACACTCCTTGACAGTGGTCTGAGGAGTTGGCAGGCCGAATTTCCTGGATATAAAGTTATTTAGTGATCCGTACTGATCGTTTAGCATGGTGTATGTTTCTGTTATTTGATCATTTCCAACTGTCACGTGGACTCTCTCCACTATGAGAGATGATGCATCTGTGCTGGTGAGGGATACAGCGTCTAGCTGTTCTGATTGGGTCACTCTTTGTACTCCAACATAGTGACCGTTCCAAAATGTATCTAATATCCTAATTTAATTGATATTCGAATATATTCTATATCTAAACCCAAGGAGGAGTCTATATCTAATCTAAGCCCTAACCCTAACCCAAATGAAGATTAAAGTCCCTAACCAAATAGGGGATGGTATATCACCTATCAAGGATGTGCTAGGGATCATAACTATACTTACTGACTAACTGGAGATCTGCAGTAGGTTGTTGTTGTTGTTCGAAGAAAGTAACCGGGTAATCTGAACTCTGATCTCTCAGACTGTCCCCCGCACTCGCATCAGGACAGAATGTCCCAAGTCTCTGTTTGGTTCCTATAGCCGATATCGGGGTCTGGTCAGGAGAGATCATGGCTTGTTTTGGTACTGTTTCCCATACAATGGGAGGTGGTGCGCTCAAGAGGCCATCCTCCTGCTCCTCAAAACCAGTCACCCGTTTCCTAATATCTTTGTCAGAACCAGTCACTCCTTTCCTAATATCCTTATCAGAACCAGGCACCCCTTTCTTATCTCCCTTTCCTTTCCGGGGTCTGGGTGGTGCGAAAGGTTCCCTGCACTCCCGCACCTTCTGAATAGTAGAGATATTATTATATCGGAGTGTATCCGCACTATAGACCGGGGTTTTGATTTTAGAAACCGCTGCTTGGAATGATGAAGTTGTGGTTTCTTCAGATGACCTAGCACTAGTACAGCTGCCTGAGAAACCTGATGAAGTTCCTATCTTGCTCTCCGGTGAACTCTCCTCAGACTGACCCCTTCTTTTCTCTGCAGGTATATCGGGCGATGTGGAGTATTCAGAGGTCTCGGGTACCAGTTTTAGTACTGTAACAGGAGTGAAGAGGGTATGATGTTGCTGACCATGTGGCTCTGGGAGGTGGGAGGTGAACCCACTATAACTTCCTTGATCCTCTACACTGATAGTTTCATCAACACAACTGCACTCTGTCCCTGGACGATTAACAAGGTCTTGGTCTGATGTGTTTAACAGTGTGTATGACTCCGAACACCCTGAAACAGATGTCATACTTGTATGACAGCTCGTATCAGTACACGTACAAACTGAACCCGGGGAACACTGGTGATGCGGGTGGAGAGAGTCACTCTTAGCACGGATCAGTTGTCGTCTGGAACTGCCACTGCTTCTCTTCTTCATGGTCAGTTTCAGGGATGTAAAATCCAGTTGTCCCTCTGATTTTGAGAGTGGCTGAGCATCTTCAATGTTACCAAAACCACCAGTCATGGGGAAGGGGCTACTTTTCCTGGTTACAACAACACTGGTTAGGGATTTAGCGAGGGTTGTAGCTGACCGACCACACGATAGCCGTCTCACTCTCTCAGCCCCGGTGAGGTAGTCGTTTGTAGAGCAACTTGCATGTTTAATACCCAGGTTTTTATCGATTGATGTGGATTTGTCGAGTCCAAGAGTAGGGAACCTTGGATTAAGGGGCTGGGTAGAGAGCGCAGCGATGGCCCTTGGAGTGCCAATATTCGGGTCTGTGAGTTCAATGGTGGGTGAACGAGGCCTTGTGGAGGTTAGCCTAGCAGATGGGGAACAAGGTCGAGTTTTATCCACCTGTAGCTGCCCATATATGGGTGTAGGGTGTGTGGTTTGGGAAGTGGCTGTTGCGGGTCGTGGAGA
>AVPN01000922.1:12412-23021 GCA_000695325.1 Pleurobrachia bachei
AAAGCTTTAAAAAGTTTAAATAAAGTCTAGAAACGTTTTAATAAAAGTTAGAATTTTTTTTTCGTCAGCGGGATTCGAACCTACAATATGAATCCACAAAAAAGTCGACTTTTTTAGCTTTTTTTAGCCTTTTTTCGCTAAAAAAAGCTAAAAAAGGCTAAAAAAGGCTAAAGGTACCCTGATTTTGGCCGATGGCGTAGCTTTTTTTAGGGCTGGACCCCCCCCAACTTGATTAATTTTGCTCGAAAGCTGATTAATTTTTTGAAGTGTTGCTTCCCAGCTGCATTATATAAATTCAAGTACAAGTCTCTATGTTTTAGACACATCTCATGTAGTATAATATCTTGCAGGGGGAATGGTGTGTGTCACACCTAGTGAACCATACTAGCCATCCTACTATAATACCGCAATTATGTGACACGTGGTAGACAAAGCTACCCCTGCTGCACGTGCCAATATATAATATACATGAGCCCTATTATAATGTGTGTAGCAAATCTGAATTCATGAGCTACAACGTTAAACCGATAGTAGGAGGAAGGAACCAAAGTATTCATTGAAATGGAATTTTCTTGAGTTCTGCATATCCAGAGTCTTTTCACAGAATATAATTATAGCAATACAACTATTATGCTTCCAACAAAAATGAAGCCCTTTCCAGAACCATTTAGATTTACAGCTGCCATAGGTTTTCTTTTATCAACTGCTCCACCCACATCGCATGTATTTCAGCAATGCTATGAATCAGCATATGAACACAAGGTGGAGTTCTAGATGCACCTCTTTTGAAACTCAAATAAATTGCACAATCAATCTAGGCGAGAGTCTCTGTCCTTCTTTTTTATCCGCCCTTAACTCACCCAAATGTGTTTAAGACACCATTCTATACATAATGAACCTTCAATTTTTTCGTACTAAGAATTTGCAAACTTTTCGAACTCGAAGCTGTTAGAGTCGCTATATTACCTAGTAAAACACATGAATCCCATTTTGATTGTTAAAAGTGGCGACAGGTCTAACTGAATTGAATATATTTTAAGTGATCAGAGCTTTATATATAGACTAGGTGCTGATGCTTGTGAGAAATGGGCAGAGCAACTCATTTTTCAAAACGCAAGACTTGAGTAAATCAATATTCAATATTTATCTCACCTGTTATTTGACAAGCAATATTTCCAAGAAAGAATCCCTGTCCGTTAGCAATAACAGAGATTGAGGATGGCAGGATGAGAAATAGTCCTGTCACCATATCCGCACCAGCCAAACTGAAATAGTGAAATACATTGTTATCTGTGGAACAAAAAAAATAAAGAGAATCTCGAATCTATATTGCAATGGGGAAAACAATCGTGCCTGAATCTCGGTTCAGGTCCCGGCTATTTGCCCAGCTGAGACCCATGAGAATTTTTGAGTAAGGGGGAGGACTCTTCCCCTTTCATACTCAATCAACAACAGACAATAACAGCTGATCAGTATGGTCATTAATAGTATGATTACCTGGCTATGAAGACGGTAGAAGAAGTGATCTTGATACGAGATATGATCAGCAGTTCCACCATGTTGATACCAGTTATGTATATCGACAGGAACAAGTAGAACACTGATATTGTTGTATGGAAGGCATGGTTAGTGTTGGTCAAGTTTCCAGGACTTTCAGTTGTTGTGTTAAGCTCATGTAGGTCTCCCATACTCTATAAAAAGAATGAATTAGTTGGCATTTGCCTAGCTGGACTATGTTTCGTGAAACACAATCGCAAAGAAGGGTTAGAACATAATTTAATAGGTTGACATTATGTATTTGTTCAGTTATGTCTAGACAGGACAGTTGGCATTATGTATAGAAACTGACTTCGAAGTCATCAAGTCTACATGAAGAACAATTTGGAATTGGAAGTAAGCTGGTATCTTAATGAAATTGCTAAAAAACGGTACTATGCAAGTAATCAAAAAGCAATGAAAAAGGTGGTGTCTGCCATTTTATGAGAAAAAAGGGAAAAAGAAGATATAAGGTGGTGCACACATATCATATCAATTTTATGAAAAGGTGTGTCTCAAATCTTTATCTTTATTTTAATCACTTAAATTGCAAAGGAACCATGAATAATCATACTGTCATCAAGATGTTTGACCTCTCTCGTCGCTACGAAGTTTGCGAGAAAGGGTCAGTACGATTTCTGGATATTAGTATAATATACTGTAGATCGCTTAAGTACTAATATTTAAGTACAGAATCTGCGAATCAGGGTGAGACATGATAAGAGGGAACGCAGGGAGCACTGGCGAGTCAGTGAGTGGGGCGAGACAAGATATATAGTGGTTAATAAAGTGCTGTCTTGACATATTGCACTGCGACCCTTTGAGAGAGTAATGTGGATCAAGCTGACAGGTCTTCAATGTTAAGACTCAATTCAGACAGCCCAGCAGCGACCTCCTTCATTTCTTCCTGTACTTTGATGCTGGCCTCTAATTGGCTTACACATCGAAAAATGTGGCTCACCTGCGTTATGGTAATACCAATTCAAAGCAACGGGATTTTTTCTATCTGATTCAAAAAGTTCCGTAGAGCTGCAGGTGCTTCCAGCCCACAACCAAACATCATATTTATACGAGGTAACGCGTCATCATGACAGAAAGCAGGGACCACAGGCAAAATGAAAAGCAACGCAGGGAGGACAAGCAAAATGAAAAGATGAAGAGCAACGCAGGGAGGTGTATAGGCTGAAAAGCAACGCGTTGCTGCATTGCTGCAAACAGATGGAGTATTCTAGATCTCGCGAAGGGTTAGAACATAACAATCTAGATCAATGTCTGTTTGAGAAATTATTTTAGTTTTAAACGAGTGCAACTATTATATTCTAAAGGAATTCTAAGTAAATTGATTATACCCACTTGGTTATTTGGTAATGAAATTATCCCTCCGCGTTAATATAGCTCAGTACGCTGTATGCAATAATTAAAGAGGTGACTTCGTAACCAACATGGTTACCATACTGGAAAGGCGAGCACTTGATAGAATGAATGAAGCTCATTTAGATAAAATATGCCTATGACCCATGTCGATGTATTATTCATAGCTAGTAAAGGGCAGGCCAAACGATGTTCCCAAATGGGAGAGAGAGAGAGAGAGCATGGTCCCGCGTATTACCATTTTATAATACATAAATGAAGAATCCTCTAAGGAAATATGAGAGCAGGTAGAATAGGGAATACACTATTATAGACACACTCTAGCAGCTGATCTCGCATTGTAATGTAACTATTTATAACTGCTAGAATTACATCAGACAATGTGCATTCAAGTGTAGCAGATTAGGGGCCATCACATTAACATGTCATATCATAATAATGTCATAGCATGATGTAAGAATCAGATTCAAGGCACAGAACACAGTGTCTCTAAATTCATACCTAGGACCACATGGGGTCTGCGATCTCGAAACCATGAATTTATATACCCACAGCTCGTGTCAAGTGTTTGACGTCATTGTAGGAACTAGTATATATAACCATCCTTGATTTCTAGATCTCTACACGATCAACTGGTATTTGAGACGCTCTCCAGGATTGTAGTGGTAATCCTACACGTCGAAACGATGTAACCGTATAAACTGAGTTGTTGTCACCCATCGACTTGACAGGGAATAAGATATGGGTTTATCTGATTCCTCTCTAACCACATCTTGCGATCACTTGACAGTTTCCAGTGATCACAAGATGTAGTTAGAGATGGATCAGATAAACCCCCATCTTCTTCCCTTACCTTCAGACTTTCCCTTTCTCTTACGTTCAGAGTTCTGTCAGATATTATCTTGCCATCTTAGATCTATCTAAGATTTATTTTACTTGAATACCTATGAAACCAGAAAAGCTATATGACCCCCCTCCTCTTACTCAACAAATAAAATATATGACTGAATATTGAATCACGGATAATCGTAGCAAAGAACACACGAATAATACAATTGCAATTTTTTTGCTCTTCCACTCTGTGTAGGCCTAGGAGAAGATGAATTTTCTCTCTCTCTCTCGTATATCACTTTATTGATGAATGCGATCAGGAGTGAGAGCAGCTATAGAGAGATTGTAGCTGTTTCTACATATGGAATGACTGTGGGAACTGAATATGAATGTGGGACAGTGGCCCATTTTGGATATACACAATTGATCTCTTCAGTCGTGACCTTACAATTGTATTCATGACGATGTGAAGATGAGGTTCAACAATTAAGATGGAAGCACTGGAAGCATTAACAATAATGATAATTAGTCAGTCTCCAAGGGAACACAATGTAATATAGTTATGCAGGCGTTAACTAATCCAGTATAATATTGATAGGTACCAGGCAAGCATTGGTACAAATAGTGGAGCGTAACGATTGCAATTATACCTATAATCGCACCCTATATAGCTTACTAGTAAAGGGCAGGCCAAACGATGTTCCCAAATGGGAGAGAGAGAGAGAGCATGGTCTCGCGTATTACCATCTTATAATACATAAATGAAGAATCCTCTAAGGAAATATGAGAGCAGGTAGAATAGGGAATACACTATTATAGACACACTCTAGCAGCTGATCTCGCATTGTAATGTAACTATAACTGCTAGAATTACATCAGACAATGTGCATTCAAGTGTAGCAGATTAGGGGCCATCACATTAACATGTCATATCATAATAATTTCATAGCATGATGTAACTCTATAGAAGAATCAGATTCAAGGCACAGAACACAGTGTCTCTAAATTCATACCTAGGACCACATGGGGTCTGCGATCTCGAAACCATGAATTTATATACCCACAGCTCGTGTCAAGTGTTTGACGTCATTGTAGGAACTAGTATATATAACCATCCTTGATTTCTAGATCTCTACACGATCAACTGGTATTTGAGACGCTCTCCAGGATTGTAGTGGTAATCCTACACGTCGAAACGATGTAACCGTATAAACTGAGTTGTTGTCACCCATCGACTTGACAGGGAATAAGATATGGGAAATAGACTAAGGAGAGATTGGTGTAGAACGCTAGTGAACTGTCAAAGGTGTGATCACAAGATGTAGTTAGAGATGGATCAGATAAACCTCCATCTTCTTCCCTTACCTTCAGACTTTCCCTTTCTCTTACGTTCAGAGTTCTGTCAGATATTATCTTGCCATCTTAGATCTAAGATTCTAAATAAAATGAACTTATGGATACTTTGGTCTTTTCGATATACTCCCCCCTCCTCTTACTCAACAAATAAAATATATGACTGAATATTGAATCACGGATAATCGTAGCAAAGAACACACGAATAATACAATTGCAATTTTTTTGCTCTTCCACTCTGTGTAGGCCTAGGAGAAGATGAATTTTCTCTCTCTCTCTCGTATATCACTTTATTGATGAATGCGATCAGGAGTGAGAGCAGCTATAGAGAGATTGTAGCTGTTTCTACATATGGAATGACTGTCCCTTGACTTATACTTACACCCTGTCACCGGGTAAAACCTATATGTGTTAAATTGATCTCTTCAGCCGTGACCTTACAATTGTATTAAATGTTGATGTGAAGATGAGGTTCAACACTTAAGATGGAAGCACTGGAAGCATTAACAATAATGATAATTAGTCAGTCTCCAAGGGAACACAATGTAATATAGTTATGCAGGCGTTAACTAATCCAGTATAATATTGATAGGTACCAGGCAAGCATTGGTACAAATAGTGGAGCGTAACGATTGCAATTATACCTATAATCGCACCCTATATAGCTTACAGTTAGTGTCTTATACTGATTCTTTCTGCTTCGAATATATTGGATAAAGCAAGTAATACAGGGGAGAATTTTGGAAGTTAAAGCGTGCGTGCCCTACTACCGCGAACGTCATTAAAGCTTCGTAACGGCATAACACTAAAACCTCGCACTTGGACTATGAGTTGAACGGCCTTTAATAAAAGACGTATACTATGAAGGCATATATACGTATCGGGTATCAGTACTCTAGTGCAATCATTTTTGACAGCTACTACTGTATATAGGTAGGACTGCAGCGAAGGCCAAATCGAGAAAAGCAAAGAATCGTGACGAAGATCAGTTAAGTAATTATCACAAAACATTTAAAGTATCTGTCAAATTCATGATAATTTATTGGGATTCATTCGTCAAAGAAATACTGGAGATCTCAAATGGAGAGTGATAAAGAGAGGGGAGAGAGAGTGGGAGAGAGATAGAGAGACCTTCTCCTTCTCGTTAGTGTGTCTCTCTCTTCCTCATCATGTCTCCCTCTCTCGATCAAAGAGACAGCTATAGTTTTAACAATAGTGCGGATAATATTGGTTCACTGTTAACGATAGTTGCCTAGTCCGCTTAGAGAGAGTGGGAGTGATAGAGTGAGAGAGATAGAGGGAGAGACACTATGAAAGCTAAGACTATGGAAGCATGATCTTAAGGAATGAGAAGGGTAAGGAATGATCGATTGTATTAGGACACGATATCGGTGCACCAACCAGCCTACACTCGAATCTCGATCCAACGCTCATCCCTAGTCAATTTGATTACTATACCGCGATACGTAGATCTTCCTATTATATTTGCGCTTACCAGCGCAGTGATACGCTAAAAGTCTCACTCATAATACTGATATAAATGGCGGCTAGTATTTTCACTTCCACGTATAACAGATCAATCATCAAATACTTCATAACTTTGCAGATTCAAGTGTAATTTCAGAATAAAAAGAAATAGCAGGATTAATGCTCATATAGCACGATCAGTGCAATGTTTTGTAACCTCATCAGCCTTCGATTCATTGTATTTGGAATTGAATCACCCCATGAATAACCAAATCTTTATGAGAACTGGAAAGATAAAAAACTTCGCATATTGCATATTGTATTTGCAAGTTAATCAGAAGAATATATTAAAAAGCATATTTGAATCAAATGCTTTCTTTCCTTCTTAATTATTTTGATTAAAGTTAAACGCCGTATGATATCAGATATAACATTTAGAAACTTGAACCTTTTAGCAAGCTTATAAAATAAATCATTTATTTTTTTGACGTGTGTCGAGAAAATAAAATAGCGTACACGATAGTTTTCTCGTTTTAAACCAATTTCATTAAGTTGACTTAGCAAACCAGCACAATAAAACTAAAGCTGTTTGAACAAGAAAATATCCATTACCCGTTGTCACTTGCCTAGTATGCTATTTGTCAAAACATTTCTGACATGAGCCATTTTCCCAACGATCTGTGGAGACTGAAGCTGAAAGCTTTCTAAAAGTTAAACCGTGGCAGTAACTATAAAGAGCAAGATTTAATTTTCAAATCAGTCTCCATAATTGAATCCTCCAAGTCTCTCGATTATATCTTACACAGCTAATGACCTGCTTTTTGTGAGCACGCTAAATTCGAATGTCTCCAAAATGGAAAAATAAATTTGCCAAAAGCTTCTGGAAGGAGATGTCTAGGTAAATAGTAATGGATATAACATGTATAAAGCGAATTTTATAAGTATAGAAACGAAACTGCAATGATTTTTGTTCAACACTGTAATTTGACAAGAGACAAACTAAACATTTGATATACGTTGGAGCTACTGCGAAACAGAGAGCACATGTTCGCTTCATGTATCGCGGTATGAAGTATGTGAGGTGTTGATTGTTCCACATATATGGCAACCCTGTAAGGGCTGATACTCGAGTTAACTCAAAGGTAGAACTAATTGGAAATATTTATTTAATGGACACCTTTCCCCGAGGGTGCCATTAAATTTGGGTCTGACTGTAGGATAAAATGTATTTAATAGCAAGAAATATATAGCACTTAAGGAGTAGGAGCTTATCACAAGCTGCTACTTTGATATTATGTACTAACTCTTACTAAGGGGTGAATTTTTGTAAATAAGGAAGGGGACAAGGGTAAAGCTGCATAAAAAAGATAAATTTGGGCCCGACTGTATCACTATCATAAGATATATTTGAAAGCATAAAATATATAGCGCAGGGAGGATACGAAATATCATGCAGCTTATCTCAAGCTGCCCTACTTTTATTTTATGTACTAACTTAGAGGTGAAGTAATGGGACAAGGGGTAAAGCTGCATTAAAAAGATAAAGTTGTTGGATTTGAAAGGGTGGGTAGGTGACTGGTTTCAAACTCGAAGGAGAAAAGATCAAAGAGAATTATTAAAAGAGCATATCATGATCTAAAAAGGCATGCTTATATTATCAATAGAATCAGCAAACCGTACTCAAAAAGTCTAAGCTGAAGAAATTCTTCTTTCACCAATTCTTCGAGAATATCGTTGGAAGATATGCACCATGGCCAGAGTAAGAGAGATCTGTCTAATATCACGGTAGCATCATAACTTGACATGGTATATCTAGACATAATAGACACTGTAGGAATTGAATCACCCCATGAATAACCAAATCTTTATGAGAACTGGAAAGATAAAAAACTTCGCATATTGCATATTGTATTTGCAAGTTAATCAGAAGAATATATTAAAAAGCATATTTGAATCAAATGCTTTCTTTCCTTCTTAATTATTTTGATTAAAGTTAAACGCCGTATGATATCAGATATAACATTTAGAAACTTGAACCTTTTAGCAAGCTTATAAAATAAATCATTTATTTTTTTGACGTGTGTCGAGAAAATAAAATAGCGTACACGATAGTTTTCTCGTTTTAAACCAATTTCATTAAGTTCACTTAGCAAACCAGCACAATAAAACTAAAGCTGTTTGAACAAGAAAATATCCATTACCCGTTGTCACTTGCCTAGTATGCTATTTGTCAAAACATTTCTGACATGAGCCATTTTCCCAACGATCTGTGGAGACTGAAGCTGAAAGCTTTCTAAAAGTTAAACCGTGGTTGTAACTATAAAGAGTAAGATTTAATTTTCAAATCAGTCTCCATAATTGAATCCTCCAAGTCTCTCGATTATATCTTACACAGCTAATGACCTGCTTTTTGTGAGCACGCTAAATTCGAATGTCTCCAAAATGGAAAAATAAATTTGCCAAAAGCTTCTGGAAGGAGATGTCTAGGTAAATAGTAATGGATATAACATGTATAAAGCGAATTTTATAAGTATAGAAACGAAACTGCAATGATTTTTGTTCAACACTGTAATTTGACAAGAGACAAACTAAACATTTGATATACGTTGGAGCTACTGCGAAACAGAGAGCACATGTTCGCTTCATGTATCGCGGTATGAAGTATGTGAGGTGTTGATTGTTCCACATATATGGCAACCCTGTAAGGGCTGATACTCGAGTTAACTCAAAGGTAGAACTAATTGGAAATATTTATTTAATGGACACCTTTCCCCGAGGGTGCCATTAAATTTGGGTCTGACTGTAGGATAAAATGTATTTAATAGCAAGAAATATATAGCACTTAAGGAGTAGGAGCTTATCACAAGCTGCTACTTTGATATTATGTACTAACTCTTACTAAGGGGTGAATTTTTGTAAATAAGGAAGGGGACAAGGGTAAAGCTGCATAAAAAAGATAAATTTGGGCCCGACTGTATCACTATCATAAGATATATTTGAAAGCATAAAATATATAGCGCAGGGAGGATACGAAATATCATGCAGCTTATCTCAAGCTGCCCTACTTTTATTTTATGTACTAACTTAGAGGTGAAGTAATGGGACAAGGGGTAAAGCTGCATTAAAAAGATAAAGTTGTTGGATTTGAAAGGGTGGGTAGGTGACTGGTTTCAAACTCGAAGGAGAAAAGATCAAAGAGAATTATTAAAAGAGCATATCATGATCTAAAAAGGCATGCTTATATTATCAATAGAATCAGCAAACCGTACTCAAAAAGTCTAAGCTGAAGAAATTCTTCTTTCACCAATTCTTCGAGAATATCGTTGGAAGATATGCACCATGGCCAGAGTAAGAGAGATCTGTCTAATATCACGGTAGCATCATAACTTGACATGGTATATCTAGACATAATAGACACTGTACAATTAACCACACGGGGGGAATATTGTGCCGCATCATGCTGATCAGATCGTACTGTTAGAAAATACTGGGTAATGACATGGTCCAGTAATGATGTACAATAACACGGCGCAATAGAGAGAGAGGAGTAAATGAGCATGGTAGAGAGTATGAAGAGAAATCTAAAAAAATTTAAATTGAATTGAATTGGATGAGCAAGAAAATGAATTGGAAGGTCTACAGAATTTGGTTCTACCCAGTTCATCTATACAAAAGTATTTTGCTAAAACACTAAATGATATTAAGTAAGTCAAGCAAATGAATAACACATTTCAGTTGGTGACATAGACACCTGGTGTGATCCCCACACACAGGTGTCAGCTCAGCCTCAAAAAGGGTCGTGTCTTTGAAGAGCTCTTGCGCACGATCAACTGGGCCGATTTGCATACGGTTTGTCGCAAAAGACTACAAATTGATCCTAATATACTGGAAAATACCCGAGAAGTTTGTCTGTTTACAGGAAGTGGGTCGAAATTGACACTGAAGTCAAATCTATAATCTGGCTTCCGAGAGGTTCTGCACTACGCCCATGCAATTTAGAAGATATTGGGAGATATGTTGATGCAATTACCATCAGCAGTTAATGCCGGGT
>AVPN01000923.1:0-17125 GCA_000695325.1 Pleurobrachia bachei
CCCCTGATCACTAACCTCAGGGTTGTTAGGGTATGCCCTAAGGGCAGCCAGTACATCCTGAATACCACCCTCCTCCCCTGATCACTAACCTCAGGGTTGTTAGGGTATGCCCTAAGGGCAGCCAATACATCCTGAATACCACCCTCCTCCCCTGATCACTAACCTCAGGGTTGTTAGGGTATGCCCTAAGGGCAGCCAATACATCCTGAATACCACCCTCCTCCCCTGATCACTAACCTCAGGGTTGTTAGGGTATGCCCTAAGGGCAGCCAATACATCCTGAATACCACCCTCCTCCCCTGATCACTAACCTCAGGGTTGTTAGGGTATGCCCTAAGGGCAGCCAATACATCCTGAATACCACCCTCCTCCCCTGATCACTAACCTCAGGGTTGTTAGGGTATGCCCTAAGGGCAGCCAATACATCCTGAATACCACCCTCCTCCCCTGATCACTAACCTCAGGGTTGTTAGGGTATGCCCTAAGGGCAGCCAATACATCCTGAATACCACCCTCCTCCCCTGATCACTAACCTCAGGGTTGTTAGGGTATGCCCTAAGGGCAGCCAATACATCCTGAATACCACCCTCCTCCCCTGATCACTAACCTCAGGGTTGTTAGGGTATGCCCTAAGGGCAGCCAATACATCCTGAATACCACCCTCCTCCCCTGATCACTAACCTCAGGGTTGTTAGGGTATGCCCTAAGGGCAGCCAATACATCCTGAATACCACCCTCCTCCCCTGATCACTAACCTCAGGGTTGTTAGGGTATGCCCTAAGGGCAGCCAATACATCCTGAATACCACCCTCCTCCCCTGATCACTAACCTCAGGGTTGTTAGGGTATGCCCTAAGGGCAGCCAATACATCCTGAATACCACCCTCCTCCCCTGATCACTAACCTCAGGGTTGTTAGGGTATGCCCTAAGGGCAGCCAATACATCCTGAATACCACCCTCCTCCCCTGATCACTAACCTCAGGGTTGTTAGGGTATGCCCTAAGGGCAGCCAATACATCCTGAATACCACCCTCCTCCCCTGATCACTAACCTCAGGGTTGTTAGGGTATGCCCTAAGGTACCCATGATGTACAAGCGGTATACAAGCGCTAATATTATTATTATTATTATTATTAATACCAGGGGACATGCCTGCTGCTAGGAGGACACTGATATTAGGGAAGGGTATGCGAAGAAGGAGCTATTTTCACCCACTATTGTGGATGTCTGTGATAAACAGCCGACAAACAGAAACAAAGACCACCAGACGACCTGATACCACGGCTACTAGACCACTCAGCACTCTAGTAACCTGTAACATCGTGTATACTGGTATCACAGCTCAGTAGTCACAGTGATCACTCAACTCCAATCGATATCTCACCTCAGGGTTGTTAGGATATGCCCTAAGGGCAGCCAATACATCCTGAATACCACCCTCCTCCCCTGATCACTAACCTCAGGGTTGTTAGGGTATGCCCTAAGGGCAGCCAATACATCCTGAATACCACCCTCCTCTCCAATGTCTGCTATTGCTTCTTCATCAGCCCCCATGGACATGAGAAGGGCAGTCCCCACCACCTGGATACGGGGTGAGTTACTGTGGTTCCTCATTGCGTTCAGCACTGGTCTGATCGTCTCCTGGGGGAGGGGGTGTTAAGATGGGGAAATAGAGGTGTTGAGAGAAGTGGTATTAAGATGGGAAGTTAGTCAGCTAGAGGAGTGGCGTGAAGGTATAGCATAGAAGTGTTGCCAGGTTCTGCCTACAGATCGCGAGGTTTGAACATAACAATAGAAGTGTGGTTATGATTCAAGATATAAGAGGAGGGTTCAAGAGGTACAGCTTTACCACTTGGTGACGACTGACGCTGCCACCCCTACTGCACTAGGGCCTTAACCCTAACCCTAACCCTAACACTAACATAATAGGGGATCTCATCACCAACTTTACCACCAAATAGTCAGCTACCTTCTGAATGAGAATATCATTAGTTTCAACAACAGTCAGCAGGTTCTGCAGGTTGAGTTAGCGACGGTGTTCCTGAAAGAGTAGAGGGTACACCCAGAGGTAGACCTGAGTTATCAGCCGCTTCTGGTCGTTACTAAACACCACCTGATATATTAGAAGTTTAGAATAGAACTAAAACTTTGCAGTTTGAAACAAAGCTTTAGTTTAGAGTTTGAGACAAAATTATTATATTTCTTACCCTATCATTTCGTGTCATTTCGCTGAGATAATCTAGGGAGTCCAACATGGCTCCCTGAACCTCTTTGTACTTCCCAATGTAATCAAATAGCATGTCCAAACTCTTACCCCGTGGCACTGGCTCGTACTCTGAAAACAATGTCTGTATCAAACAAACTACACTGATACACCAAGCCTTCCTATTGACACTTCTTTGAATTATTGCTACTGATACTAAGCTAAATCATCATTAATTTAATTTACCTTCAACCCCATTAGCATTTCCAGCCTCCCCCGGCCTGGCCTTGCTGAGAGCAATGCAGTGCTCTACATACTGCATATTCTTTAGTTCCAAAGTACTAGGCCGCTGTTTAAAGTTTCTCCTTAGCATAGTTCTAATAACTCCACAAATTTCTGATTCATACTGCTCCTGGATTACCCTCAGGGCTTCCTCCAATACCTGTGATAATGAGGTTGGATTTTACAAACCAAATTAGGAATAAGTTGCCTTGTTCAAACACAGCGTCGAACATGGCGAGGAATAACGTTACACGCGGGTCGCGGGGCCGTGGAGAATAACTAGCAATGTTGAATATATATATATATATGCTATATATAGCAACCCGATGCTACCCCACCTGTGGAGAGTGTTTTATCTGGACGAGAATGGATGCGATCTCATTTTCATCGTGTGTTCCTGTGGTAGCCATCTCAAGGATGATACAACCCATACTCCAACAGTCACTTCTCTCATCGTAGGGCCGTTCCAGGACCTCCGGGGCCATCCAGTTCATACTACCAACCTGCAGGGAGGGGAGGGGGGGTAAGAGGAACTACCAACCTGGGGTGAGGGCCAGGGGGGTGTATTAGTTCATACCTGGGGCTCGGGAATAAGAAGGGGTGGAGGACTATAGGTTCTTAGAAAGAAAGCTGTTAGATAACTGAGAGATGTTAACCCCTGGTAAAACAGAAAACTAATCAACCCCTATTGCGGGATTGGAGAAAGTGAGGCTGTTTACCATTGTTCGTGTCCTTGTTCGGGCATCTCCCATGACGGTAGCGACACCAAAGTCTCCCACACTAATATCCAGGGAGGATCGCATGAAGATGTTACTGGGCTTCAAATCGCGATGGATCACACCCTGGAACAAAATAGAGAGATCAGATTCAAGGGGGGGGGGCTTTACTTATTGGATAGGAGGAGAGAATCCCCTTAAGTTTAGAGTTGGAGTTAGGGTTGGACAATGGAAATGGTAGGGAATGGTGAAGGTCGAAAAAACAAACCATGAAGAAGGTTGCGAATCTAGACAAAAATGATTGAACAAGTTCTACCTTTTCATGTACGAACGTCATGGCATCGAGCATTTGTCCGATCCACTTTTTCAGGACAAGCTCATCTAACTTCTCTCTGTTTGACCTTTTCTTCTTCAAACAGACCTACAAAGAGTGTCAACTCTAGGCCGTGGTACTAAGTAACTCTAAAAAAGCTGTTCATTGTAACGTTGATCTACTGAACCCTCACAGAGCGTGCTATGGAAGAAAATGCGGTGTGAGCCACACTAAATCAAGCAGCGTGCGCGATGTTACAGTCTGTGCCTGATAAATTGTGACCTACCTCAAGATCCTTTAGCGGGTAGTACTCCATGACAATACACACAAACATGGCCCCTTCCTCGCGATCCCAACTGACAAAGTTCTCTTTGTACCCACAGATATAAGGATGGGCCAGCTCCTGGAGGGCTTTGGCCTCCTTGAAGGCATTGTTAGCCTCAGCTTCGTCCCTGCATTCCATCTTCTTCAACACATACCTGGTGGGGTACGGGGTGTCAGGGGTAACTCATTTGTCCATTGCTCAATAAGAAGGGATGTGAGTGATGATGTAATTTCGTAGTCTAAATAAATAACATCTCATGATCACCCTGACAAATTGTAAAAACAAAACTGCTTACTTTTGTCCATCCTCCTTTGATTCAACCAGGAAGACAGACCCCTGGGCGCCCTTCCCCAATCGCTGAAGTATCTTATAGTTGTCCATGTCTCAGTCCCATATAACTACTGTGTGAGGAGCGACGTACAACAGAGCTAGATGCCAGCTAGACGGATCAGGGAGATAGAGGTAAATGCTTGTGAGGTGGCGTGCACTACTACACACGAGCTAGTGAAGAGTAGCATACAACAACGAGAGTCCACTCGCGCTTCAGGGGAGTTATGAGAAAACATTGAAAAGACGAAAACAAGAATATAAAACTCAAAGAATAAAACAAGCTGAGAAAAGAAAAGGGGGAGACATAATGAGAGGCGAATGGTAACGAGGTTTACTGATCTGTTGTCATGGCAACAAGAGAGAGAAAGAGAGAGAGAGGAAAGAGAGAGAGGAGAGGGAGGAGAGAGACCGGAAACCCGAGATAGCTCGGTATGACATTAGGAAGGTCTTCGGAATATAGGTAGTCAGGCAGGGAGATAGCATGGGATAGTTTGGTAGTGGGGAGAATGGAGATTGGGGAAGAATATGTATGAAGCTGTAGGGGTGAGAGGGGGGTGAATAAAACAAGTATGGTTGAGATCAAATGGTAAAAACTAACAAGTACAAACTAACGATTTACAAACAAATTGATAATAGAAATGTCAGGAAGTAAAAATCAGATATATGTATCGAATAGTAGTCGCTATGCTACCTCGGTCATGCATACCACATTGTCATTTGTCATAGGGTTGTCATTAGTTTTGTTACTGTCTAACAGTTTGTCACCCTTGTTGTCACTCACTTCCTCTACTGAGATTATATTGTTATTGAGTTCTTCCCTGCTAGATTCATTGTTCTTCTCAGTACCAATCTCCTCACTAGTTTTAGTCTCTAAATCCTTCTCATTCCCTTCACTATCTGCTTTATTATCTGTCACTGACTCTTTGTCAGCTGCTACCACAACTTTATCAGTTGTTTCCATTGTTTCCATTTTACCAACAGGCTCCCCCTCAGTCCCCCCTTCTACATTCTCTACAGATGAACTTTTGCCCAACTCCTTATATGCAGTTTCAGATTCCACAACATTAGAAGCAGCAGCAACAGCTACGGGTTTATCAGGTATTGTTTGTTCTGGGGAATGTAGGGGCATGTTTTCTTCCTTTGTTTGTGACTCATTCATTGCAATTTCACCAGTTGCAACATGAGCATTATTATTCTCATTTGCTACAACTTGATAACTGTCTGGATGAATGCTTGTTGTAGCCGGCACGCTCTCAACAGCAGCTATCTCCTTTGAACCAGCCGACAATTCCTCCTCTTGTTCTGTAGAAGAGTTAGTTTCCATTGGTTCAGGAAGGGGCACCCGGACCTCAGTTCTCTCTGAACTCCCTCCCTCCTCACTCACCACCGTACTGAACTTAACTGCGACAGAAACCCTCCTGTGTGCGCGCGGATTTTCGTGGGAAATACCTCATAACGTCATGTTTCATGAAAATATGCCATTGGCGTGTTTGATGAAGGAGTAGGTCATCACTGTGTGCCGTGTGCGCGGCTGCACCGTTGCCCCTAGCAATAGTGTGACCAAAATGTCCCCTCTACCGATTAGTTAGTATACCAAAATGTCGTTTTCGAATCCTAACCCTGCTATGCCTTTTTGCCTTTTTGCCTTTTTGCCTTCGGCATCCACCCGGGCAGGGAAAAAATAGGGTTGGACGGTAGGGAACGGAGAAGATCGAACAAACCTTTTCATGTACAAACGTCATCGCATCGAGCATTTGCCCGATCCACTTTTTCAGGACTAGCTCATCCAGTTTCTCTCTGTTTGACCTTTTCTTCTTCAAACAAACCTACAAACAAGTTAAATCTAGACCGTGGTACTACTTGCTTACTAAGTAAACTTTTCAAATCAGTAACTGCGGCATGAGCTACACAACAATTATGACCTACCTCAAGATCTTTTAGCGGGTAGTACTCCATGACAATGCATACAAACATGGCTCCCTCCTCACGATCCCAACTGACAAAGTTCTCTTTGTACCCACAGATATAAGGATGGGCCAGCTCTTGGAGGGCCTTGGCCTCCTTGAAGGCATTGTTAGCCTCAGCCTCGTCTCTGCATTCCATCTTCTTCAACACATACCTGGATGAGGGTTTATTGAGTTGCTCAATTTCAACAAGGAGGGATGTGAGGGGTGTGAGCGATGATTTATTTAGGGGATTTGGGGGATTTCGTAGCTTGATTAAATGATATTGATCTGTTATGATGGGGCTATGCTTGTTTTGACAAATTGTAAAAACAAAACTGCTTACTTTTGTCCATCCTCCTTTGATTCAACCAGAAAGACAGATCCCTGGGCGCCCTTTCCCAACCTCTGAAGTATCTTATAGTTGTCCATCAGAGATGTCCCATATAACTACTGTGTGAGGAGCGACGTACAACAGAGCTAGATGCCAGCTAGACGGATCAGGGAGATAGAGGTAAATGCTTGTGAGGTGGCGTGCACTACTACACACGAGCTAGTGAAGAGTAGCATACAACAAGAGACTCGCGCTTCAGGGGAGTAAACAAGAAAACATTGAAAAGTCGAAAACAAGAATAAAACTCTAAGAATAAAAGACAAGGAGAAAAGGGGGAGACATAATGAGAGGCGAATGGTAACGAGGTTTACTGATCTGTTGTCATGGCAACAAGAGAGAAAGGAGGGGGGAGAGGGAGGGGAGAGAGGGAGGAGGGTGACCGGAAACCCGAGATAGCTCGGTATGACATTAGGAAGGTCTTCGGAATATAGGTAGTCAGGTAGGAGCTTAGAGCTAGTATGCCGTATGGGGTAGTTAGGTAGGGAGCTAGCATGGGTAGTTAGGTAGTGGGAGACCGGAGAATGAAGATTGGGGAAGAACATGTATAATGCTGCATGGAAGTGGGGTGCGGGGTTTAAATAAAACACGTGTGGTTGAGATCAAATGGTAAAAACTAACAAGTACAAACTAACGATTTACAAACAAATTGATAATAGAAATGTCAGGAAGTAAAAATCAGATATAGTATCGAATAGTAGTCGCTATGCTACCTCGGCCATGCATATCACATTGTCATGTGTCATAGGGTTGTCATTAGCTTTGTTACTGTCTAACAGTTTGTCACCTTTGTTGTCACTAACTTCCCCTACTGAGATTATATTGTTATTGAGTTCTTCCCTGTTAGAATCATTGTTCTTCTCAGCACATATCTCTTCACTATTTCTAGTCTCTAAATCCTTCTCATTCCCTTCACTATTCCTTTCACTATTTGCAGTATCTTTATGATCTGAATCTTTGTCAGTTTCTGCCACAACTTCATGAGTCATTTCCATTGTTTCCATTTTACCAACTGCCTCCCTCTCAGTTCCCCCTTTTACTGGCACATTCTCTACAACATATGAACTTTTGCCCAACCCCTTATCAGCAGTTTCAGATTCCACAACAGCAGTAGCAGTGGCCGGTTTATCGGGTATTGTTTGTTCTGGGGAATGTAGGGGCATGTTTTCTTCCTTTGTTTGTGACTCATTCATTGCAATTTCACCAGTTGCAACATGAGCATTATTATTCTCATTTGCTACATGAGCATTATTATTCTCATCAGCTACAACTTGATAACTGTCTGGATGAATGCTTGTTGTAGCCGGCACGCTCTCAACAGCAGCTATCTCCTTTGAACCAGCCGACAATTCCTCCTCTTGTTCTGTAGAAGAGTTAGTTTCCATTGGTTCAGGAAGGGGCACCCGGACCTCAGTTCTCTCTGAACTCCCTCCCTCCTCACTCACCACCGTACTGAGTCTCTGGGGTTGGTTGGGTGGTCTGGTGTTGTTTAGGAGAATGGTCGAGGAAGGTCCACTTGATACGCTTCCATCATACCCCGTATCAGCCTGCTTAGTAAGAGAATCAGTGCTATCAGCTGGAGAGGTTGGATTAACAACAGAGCTGTGCCGAGCTGAACGGGATTTCTTTCGTTTGTTGTTGTACGAACTGGCAAGGGTTGCGTAGTGATTATTCCTAGCGCTCACTTGACTCTTCCGCGCCGCTGAATTACGGGTCAGGGTGCACCCTGAATCTGACCCTGATATAACACTCCCCACATCACTACCTCCTCTCCCTCCGCTCTTTATCTTCCTTGTCCTACTGTACCCAGAGCGGGGTGTGGAGACACCACCACTCTCTGTGTAGACACTTGTAGTGTACCCTCCCCGCGAGTTACTGAGCTCCTGGGCTTTAGCAAGGGCAGCTGCTCGGTGCATTGCCATCCGCTCCTTTCTGGCATCGTGTGCCTCGTTTCGAGCATTAGGAGCTGATGAGATTAGTACGGTGACACTCGTTTGTGATCCCGCATCTTTCACGGTACTGGGTACTCTGAAAAAGGTTCTGGGTTAATAACGGTCTAAATACTACAAAAAGTATTGGTGACATTGTCATTTGCCAACTAATATGATAATTACGTGCTCTGTTAATTACCTGAGGTTGTTAGACTTTGATGGGGCAACACTTGCACTCGCTGCTGCTACTGATGTACCGCACCCCATTTAAACTTCTTGACATCGTAACTAAAACATTTGGATTTTCAATTTCTTGATGATCACCCATCACTGATCATTGATCAGTAAACTATGGACGATTAACAACATGAAAAATATTCAGATAAGTAGTATCTTGTTCAGATTCCAGAAACCCGACAGGAGACACTGTTTATAATTTTTCTAAGATTTCAGGTCAATGACAACTCCATCACCGACTCCGTGCACCACCTGTCAGGCCAATGCTCTGACCACAGTTCTCGCGCGAGAAGTGGGTCAGGCCAATGGGTCAGGCCAATGGGTCAGGCCAATGCTCTGACAGTGCACCACGGGCCATGGTGGACTTCATTTCACATTTGGCGTTTGAAGGACCATGATCATTGGGAGAGATTGATAATGTGAGAATGTTACACCTGATGTAGCAAAGGAGGCAACGGTGCTGATACAAGACTGGGTGTAACCAGGGGCAGGCCGGCGGCCGCAGGAGATAGTAATTAGTACCCAAGTCCCAACTCCCAACTTCGGTTGCAAGAATTTACCTCTAATTTTTATTACCAAGCAGAAACCTGGAGAGCTATACAGGCGTAGATAAGTTGTCTCCACGGTGTCAAGGCCCCAGAAAACAATTGATAAAACACGAAAATTACACGATTTTTGTCGGAAAATTGGGGAATTTTCGAAATTTTCGGAAAAATGAAATCAAATTCACGTCGCGCGCCGAAGAAAAATACGGCAATTTTAGCGCGTTCCATCGCGCGCGCGATTTGGCAGCGGATATATTTCCATGGCATGACTCCGGCCGGTCGCGGTTTTCGGCAGTTCGCGCTTTTCAAGGACGGCTTTCCGTTTTTCTTTCTCTTGAAAAACCTTCCGAACTCCAGGCTCCCATGGCCAAGCTCGACCGCCAAGCCCAAGGCCCTCCAGCTTATCGGTTCATTGTCTTCTAAGTCAACATTGCCAAATTGGAGTCTCGACTTACTCCACATTTGAATTTTGACACGATTTTGAGTTTTGACACTACCTTTGTGGCGCTTACACCTACTGGTTACTGCTGGATCTAGTCAAACTTGTTGTTCTTGTTACTTGGCGAGCTTTAACTAAGTTGCGAGTTGTCTTGAATATTAGTTTACTAAAGTTGTTTATTTATCAGGCATGGCAGCAGCACACCCTCATTACCCCGGCTATCCCGGAGCCCCAGCTGCACAAAGTAAGAAACTAGAAAGCCACGTGATGCTAGTAGTTACAACTGAATTCCATTAAATTAATAATGAAAAGCAGACATTAAATGCATGTTGGTATTTCTAAGCCCTTTCCTAACGACCCTCTCCTTTCAGTGAACCAGGCCCAGTATGCTCAGTACTACGCCCAGTACCAGCAATATTCTCAATACATGGCTCAATACCAACAGTACGCAGCTGCACAACAACAGCAACAACAACAAGCAGCACATGCTGCTGCTGCTGCAAACTCTGCAGCAGTCAATGTAACAGACTGCACAGCACCCTCTGCTACAGTTTCCACTCCCGTGAAGCAATACCAACCCCACACGGTACAGATATCTGGTTTAGACCGGACCAAACCTCCAAATATTAAGGAGATTACAGACAAGTTCGCCACCGTGGGTAGTATTATCAAGGATAGGTATGGTCAGAGTAGTGTGAAGTGCCGACCCATGGAGGGGGTGGTCACTGTTGAATATGAAACTACGTCCTCTGCAGAGAGTGCCATCAAGTGGTTTAATGAGAGTGAAATGAATGGAGTTAACATCAAGGTAGAGATTGCCCCGCTATCCAACCCCAATGTTAGTGACAAGAAATCCCAGCCGGTTGCAGAAACAGGTCCCACATCAGGACCTCCCACCTCGGCACCGGGTTACCAACATGGAAGGAACTGACACCGGTACAGCATCTGTACGAAGAACATTACAAGATTACAAGATTACAAGATTACTACCTTTGTGGCGCTTACACCTACTGGTTACTGCTGGATCTAGTCAAACTTGTTGTTCTTGTTACTTGGCGAGCTTTAACTAAGTTGCGAGTTGTCTTGAATATTAGTTTACTAAAGTTGTTTATTTATCAGGCATGGCAGCAGCACACCCTCATTACCCCGGCTATCCCGGAGCCCCAGCTGCACAAAGTAAGAAACTAGAAAGCCACGTGATGCTAGTAGTTACAACTGAATTCCATTAAATTAATAATGAAAAGCAGACATTAAATGCATGTTGGTATTTCTAAGCCCTTTCCTAACGACCCTCTCCTTTCAGTGAACCAGGCCCAGTATGCTCAGTACTACGCCCAGTACCAGCAATATTCTCAATACATGGCTCAATACCAACAGTACGCAGCTGCACAACAACAGCAACAACAACAAGCAGCACATGCTGCTGCTGCTGCAAACTCTGCAGCAGTCAATGTAACAGACTGCACAGCACCCTCTGCTACAGTTTCCACTCCCGTGAAGCAATACCAACCCCACACGGTACAGATATCTGGTTTAGACCGGACCAAACCTCCAAATATTAAGGAGATTACAGACAAGTTCGCCACCGTGGGTAGTATTATCAAGGATAGGTATGGTCAGAGTAGTGTGAAGTGCCGACCCATGGAGGGGGTGGTCACTGTTGAATATGAAACTACGTCCTCTGCAGAGAGTGCCATCAAGTGGTTTAATGAGAGTGAAATGAATGGGGTTAATATCAAAGTAGAGATTGCCCCACTCTCTAACCCCAATGTTAGCGACAAGAAATCCCAGCCGGTTGCAGAAACAGGTCCCACATCAGGACCTCCCACCTCGGCACCGGGTTACCAACATGGACCCCCTGGAGGATACAACAGGGGCTTCCACCACCAGGGACCTAGACATCCCTACAACCCCCGGTACCCCCACCCCATGGGAGGGATGGGCGGAGGGAGACCCCCTCGAACGGGTGATTGGGATTGCAACAAGTGCGGGAACAACAACTTCCACTTTAGGACAGAATGCAGGAGGTGTCTGAGACCACGGTCCCTGTCTGACAGGACTCATGGAGGACCAGGGTTCCAGCCTAGAGGGGGATACTTTGGAGGTCACCGACCATATCGGCCAATGTACCATGTACCACCCCGAGACGGAGGGGTGAAGAGGAAGACTGAGGAGGAAGAGGGGAAGGAGTCGAAGGAAGCTAAAACAGAGGAAACAACTGAAACAAAAACTGAAGCAACTGCAACCGAGGAGAGTGCTGCTGCCGACAGTAAGCAGGAAACTGCCGAGGTGAAGGAAGGTGTTAAAGAGGAACAGATAGACTCTACTGAATCGAACCAAGAGGAGGAAGGTGCTAGCCAAGTAACAGAGGAGTCTGTAAAACAGGAATCAAATGAGGCTGCTGTTTCAGAGGAACCAGATAGTGTTCCTTCCGAAGCTGTAAAGGAAGAGAACCAAGAGCCTTCTTCTACAACAGGAGAACAGGCAGAGGAAGATAACTTACTGGCTGAGACTGATAATTATACTGCCCCTCCCCAGGAGGAGGATACTGTTGCTGAAACTTCTGAAGAACCCTCCTCGACTACTGACAACATGACTTCACAAGATCAACATGACCAAGGGGCCGGGGATGACCAAGATTGAGAGAGACATTCACAAATTTAACTCCGCTTGAATCATAATTATCCACCCCTCTACTCTCCATACATAATCTCTATATATTCGATTTATAAATGTCTACTTTTTACAAAAGTGAGTGTTTTATATTTTACTGGAATCAGTGATCTGGTTGAATTATCAAATTGAACTACATTAGTTCTTGGTTGAAAGGATGAAAGAAGGAAGAGTGTGAAAAGTGTGTGTTGTTGTTGGGAAAAAAGAAAGTGTAAAAAGGTGATGCTGGATGATGAAAAGTGATATAATACAGGACGGTCTGATTGTGAGATATCTAACCTGAATACAACAAGCTCTCAATACACTGTCCCCCGACTATATATCTATCAATGTGTGTTTGTCAGGGTAGGGTATACCCCACCCTTTACCCCCTCTATTCCCTAGATCCATAATGCCGGGTAGGGTCGTTAATCAGAGAGTCTACGTGGCTGGTGATGAGAGTAGTAGCGATGAGGATGGAGATTGGTATGGTGGGGGTGGTGGTAACCATAGTAACCATGGTAACCATGATGTTGGTAACCATGGTAACCACACTGCAGCTGCTGTAGAGGAGGAGGAATTGGAAGAGGTTGATTATGGAGAGTTGAGGAAGGAGACAATTGTTTCCCAGGATCTTCTGAATGCCATCAAGAGAGGAAACTTTGAGTTGGTTAGTTGAGCCCCCCATATCAATTAAATATTCCCATTGTCCGGTGTTCCCACTCCCTTACAGACATAATTATACTGTGAAAGAGACATTTTGTGAGCCCCCCTTTCAATTAAATGCATTGTTCCAAAGAACTGTCCCCTATAACAACAGACCCCTAGTCGTATAATGAGATAAGTTGTAAGCCCTCCTCTAGCGTCTTTTAATTACTCCCATTGTTCCAGTACAGACCCACCGAGTTTATTGCTCTTTGTTAATCGAGGATCTACAGAGCACTATTCACCAAGAGGGATATAATTAAATAGACGGACCCGAGACGTAAAGAAGGTCAAGATTTCCTACAGACAAACAGGCTGACTAGTGACTACAGTTGTTACAACAGGGGCGGTGAAATCTGACAGAATGTGTTGTTTACACACCTCAACTCGGCGTGTGTGTACTGTGTACTGTGTACTGACTACTGTGTAGATGATTATTTGCCAGTGTAAAAAGAGAGAGATCGTGTGAGGTCCCCCTGAGGCCTGATCACATGCAATCACACATTACAACAAGACTGTCAATGTGTGCAGTACATCATGTACATGTAGCTGTACAATCATTTGTACTGCGCTGTACATTTTGTATTCAGTAGCCAGTAGCAGTTTACTTCACTAAGTGGACCAATTGTTGATGTGTGTGTATGTTCTAACCCTCCTTTACATTTATAAAAGAGCATATGTTTAGTATCGCTAATACACAACTCATTATCCCCAGGTAAAAGAGACACTAGAGACAGATTCAGAGAGGTTCCCAGTTGACTACCAGTTTGGATCAGGGTGGACCCCCCTAATGTACGCTGTGGAGTACTGCTACCCCGAGATGTGCCAATATTTGATAGGGAAGGGAGCTGATGTCAATACGCATTGTGACATGTTCTATCCAATAATGGCTGGTGTACACAAGGACTCACTACCTCCCGAATCGGTGAGTGTTGGTGTGGTCGGTGATTACTAATTAACTTTTAGATAATGTATTCAAAGTGGTCATCTTCCTGGCTTGTCGAATGCCTGGCGCCATGTGTTTGTTTGTCGACTGTGGGATAGAAATAGCTAATAGCTAATTATTGCCGCTCATAATTGCATGTTCAACTTCCCATGCAACACCACCTCTCTCTTTTCCTCTCTCTCTCTCTCCTTCTATCCCTCTCTACTCACATCCCTCCAACAGGTACTAAAGTGTGTTCAGTTGTTGGTTGATGCGGGTGCAAGTGCAGTGGTACATGACAGACAGCACATAACGCCTCTTATGCTGGCTGCTGGACACGGTTATACAGAGACAGTGAACCTCCTCTGTTCCCTATCTGATAGTTCCTATATCAATAAACAGGACCAGGTAATGTCACTGATAATGTGTGTGGTTATCTTTATTTATACCCCCTCTATAAACTGCTTTATGATTTGCTGTCACAACAAAGACTTTGTGTGATTTGAGTGTAACTCCACACCTACCATCCCTCCCGTCGCCCCGAACCCTCCTCTACTCAACACATTGTTTCAGAGAGGTTGGACCGCCATGCTGTATGCAGCTGAGAGGAACCACATCCCCTGTGTAGAGGCCCTCCGTTCACACAACGCCTCCATCTTCATTCAATCTAACGAGGGTCTATCTGCAGCTGACATAGCCCGCCAATGTGGCCACCAGCGTCTCTTCACCCTGCTAGATGGGAAGAGTGGAACATTCGAGGCACCTATAGGGGGTACTTTTCAGCAACATGGAGATCTAGAGATGTTTCTATCGTCTATAGAGCTGAGCTCCCTATCTCCTATCTTCCGAGCACACAAGATAGACTTTGAGACACTGCTAACGATGAACCAACATGATTTGGAAAGTGCTGGGGTGACACAGATTGGTAATCAGAAGAAATTGTTAGAGGCGGTCAGACAACTTCACCCAACCGAGTTTGAAATGCCTGACATGTCCCAAACATTATACAACCTCCAACTAGACTGTAGGGACACAGCTAAAGTCCTGAAAATATTCAACAGACACCTCAGATACATGAGGGGGTCAGCTAAATATGTCCTTGGTCAGGTCAGGGAGAGCAGAAAGATGGAGAGCGAGTGGGCAGGTAATAGGGTAGAAGAATCTGGTGTTCTAGATAACTATATGTCTGTGTTGGACACTGTTAGGGAGTTAGAGAGGTGTGTACAGGAGGTAGGGGAGGAGATGTGTGATAAAATGCAACCCCCACCTGCTAACCTAGAAGATGCAGTGAGAGCAGCAGACCAGCCTTCAACATCTGCTGCATCTGCACTTGGTTTTGTGGGGCTAGGAGGGATTATTACACTAGGACTTGTGTTTACTTTTAGTGGGATTAGACAACATTTGTCATGAGGGGATGGCAGAATTCATAATTTATTACACACCCAGACGTGACGAATATCCATTTTAAGTTTTTTATATTTCATTTCTATTTTACCATTTACACACAGATTCTGTTTTGCAAAGTCCGGTCTGCTTATTGCTAGCAACTGAGGTGTGGAGGTAGTGGCGCGCAAGTGTATATCGCGCGATCCTGATTCCTTGTGCTAGAAGAGAGGCAGTGTGTGGGAGGGCGTTATCTCTCACCCCTCACATGACCCTTGCGTGTCATTGTTTAAAGGACAGGAACCAAGTTCATTCTACAACCTCTAATCTCTACACACCACTACCTCATACCACCTCAGTTGTTACACAACCCCCTCTATAAACTGCTTTATGATTTGCTGTCACAACAAAGACTTTGTGTGATTTGAGTGTAACTCCACACCTACCATCCCTCCCGTCGCCCCGAACCCTCCTCTACTCAACACATTGTTTCAGAGAGGTTGGACCGCCATGCTGTATGCAGCTGAGAGGAACCACATCCCCTGTGTAGAGGCCCTCCGTTCACACAACGCCTCCATCTTCATTCAATCTAACGAGGGTCTATCTGCAGGTGACATAGCCCGCCAATGTGGCCACCAGCGTCTCTTCACCCTGCTAGATGGGAAGAGTGGAACATTCGAGGCACCTATAGGGGGTACTTTTCAGCAACATGGAGATCTAGAGATGTTTCTATCGTCTATAGAGCTGAGCTCCCTATCTCCTATCTTCCGAGCACACAAGATAGACTTTGAGACACTGCTAACGATGAACCAACATGATTTGGAAAGTGCTGGGGTGACACAGATTGGTAATCAGAAGAAATTGTTAGAGGCGGTCAGACAACTTCACCCAACCGAGTTTGAAATGCCTGACATGTCCCAAACATTATACAACCTCCAACTAGACTGTAGGGACACAGCTAAAGTCCTGAAAATATTCAACAGACACCTCAGATACATGAGGGGGTCAGCTAAATATGTCCTTGGTCAGGTCAGGGAGAGCAGAAAGATGGAGAGCGAGTGGGCAGGTAATAGGGTAGAAGAATCTGGTGTTCTAGATAACTATATGTCTGTGTTGGACACTGTTAGGGAGTTAGAGAGGTGTGTACAGGAGGTAGGGGAGGAGATGTGTGATAAAATGCAACCCCCACCTGCTAACCTAGAAGATGCAGTGAGAGCAGCAGACCAGCCTTCAACATCTGCTGCTTCTGCACTTGGTTTTGTGGGGCTAGGAGGGATTATTACACTAGGACTTGTGTTTACTTTTAGTGGGATTAGACAACATTTGTCATGAGGGGATGGCAGAATTCATAATTTATTACACACCCAGACGTGACGAATATCCATTTTAAGTTTTTTATATTTCATTTCTATTTTACCATTTACACACAGATTCTGTTTTGCAAAGTCCGGTCTGCTTATTGCTAGCAACTGAGGTGTGGAGGTAGTGGCGCGCAAGTGTATATCGCGCGATCCTGAAAGGAACACGATCTTCTCTCCGTCACACACCCTCCCGCAATAGAGAGTGGTCACATGACCCTTGCGTTTCCTTGTTTAAAGGACAGGAACCAAGTTCATTCTACAACCTCTAATCTCTACACACCACTACCTCATACCACCTCAGTTGTTACACAAGAAGGGAGGTAGGTCCCAGGGCACACCTCATCTACCCCCGAATGGCTCAGCAAAGCTGTGCGCGCTGTCCTCCGTATATCATTGGGCCAGTCGCGCGTTCCATGAACTACCCCCAGTGTGGTCTGACGTGTA
>AVPN01000924.1:0-15545 GCA_000695325.1 Pleurobrachia bachei
CTGAGTTCAATAAGTGAAGTGACAAGTGTTCAACGAGTAAAGCCAAATGTGTACTACTCAGTAAAACTTTTCTAGATTGTATCACAAGGAAAGGGATTGACTATCTCTAACCAAGTAGTCTATCTCTCTCCATAGTCTTAGTTCTCATGACCCAAATTCCATTTATCTGTCTCCCATCTTTCAAATTTACTCAACCAAACCTATAGACTAAAACTATATATGACTTATTCAGTAGGACTTACATGTTATACTACATATTATTACAATGTACAATATGATAACTTGTCTAGTGTCCGTTAAGGTATAATCACGAATTACGAAGAAAAAGGAGACTGATGATATAAAAATATAATCAGCGGTAAATTTTTGTCATAGTTATATAGTGTAAATCCTTTCTTCAACTCCTTTTCTTTTCTCCAAATCATTCCATTCTTCACTTGTGCCACCCAGCCACCTGTTCCCCGAAGCTCAATTTTAGCGAACATATCCTATTCCATTGTGGTTTTTACCTCAAATGTTTCGTTCCTGGTAAACCATTTTCAGATCCTTCAGATCAGGTTTACCGTCGATTTAGATATAAACTCTGTTTGTTGCACTGTATTTATGTCGTGCGATAAGACATCGGACCTATATTCTCATTCGGTAATATGACACTGACCAGACCCATTATGATTCTCTTCTCTCTCCTACACACAACTTGTGTCACATAGGCTGTAACACACATCTTAGAACTGCCTAGAGGGCCCTTGAAATGTACTTACCTATATGAGAATTGAGGTGCATATGTAACAGTCAAACCTCAATTTACATGCCTCGGGGGAATTCAAATCAAATGCTAAATTTGGGAAATTTTATCCGTCTGTTGATGTATTTTGATGAAACAAAATTCTTTGCAATTTCGATTTGATATTCGCCCCGGTTTACTCTTCTGCAGTTAGTGAAGCACCGCGATAGTAATTTTCTAGATGGCAGCCGGTAGGTTCGAGTGTGTTTGTTTGTATTCTGTTTTTACTGGCAAACCAACTTGTTTCTAACTTGTTATTGTTTGTATAAATATAAATATGATAAAGCTACTCCTACTACATCTCATAATCCTGGAAGAAATGTATAACCAACTCAGCTTTCAGTTTCATCGATTTATGTTGATTACAATTGTGATCCCAGGCCCCAGCGGTTGTAGCTAGTTATGCTCGGTGGTTATATGTAATATTAAATTTACCCCACTGGCCTTAACAACAGCAGCAGAGTAGCAGCGAACCTTTACTTCTCTCTGTAACATGACACTTCAATTTGAAACTTGATCACCGTTGGAACATTTTGTGAAGACAGATTGAAACTTTTTCCTTTCACTTGTTCTCGCTGCCTTGCTACGCTAGTTCTATCTAGTTCTATCATGAGTCATAACCAGCTGGTCCAGTGACTGGAATCCAGTCAGTGGTCCTAACTCAGGGGGTCCCTTGCACATCTCAATACCACGCGCGACGTCTGTGCAGCAGTCAGCTCAATGTCGCCCAGCATTGAGATGAGCTTCCCAAAACAAGGTTTACCAGCTGCGCGACCCTACCTACATGGGAGACACCGCGCGCTACGTCTTAACGGCCTCCCGAGAGATCGCGTCGCCCAGAAAAGTAAAATTTCTTACCTTTTATTTAAGTTGGACAAATATAGATTGTCACCGACTAATTTGGATCGGCTAAACTCGATGTTGCCCACATAAAAGCTCTCATAAGTCAAAAACATGCTTAAAATTGATAACTTCGATCAAGGCTAAACATACGCATGAACACACTTTTTGTAGTTGGCTTCTGCCGACTAGTGACTATATATATAGTGTTGCAACTGTACGAAGGCGATGCGCCCAGCCACCTGTTCCCCGAAGCTCAATTTTAGCGAACATATCCTATTCCATTGTGGTTTTTACCTCAAATGTTTCGTTCCTGGTAAACCATTTTCAGATCCTTCAGATCAGGTTTACCGTCGATTTAGATATAAACTCTGTTTGTTGCACTGTATTTATGTCGTGCGATAAGACATCGGACCTATATTCTCATTCGGTAATATGACACTGACCAGACCCATTATGATTCTCTTCTCTCTCCTACACACAACTTGTGTCACATAGGCTGTAACACACATCTTAGAACTGCCTAGAGGGCCCTTGAAATGTACTTACCTATATGAGAATTGAGGTGCATATGTAACAGTCAAACCTCAATTTACAGGCGTCGGGGGAATTCAAATCAAATGCTAAATTTGGGAAATTTTATCCGTCTGTTGATGTATTTTGATGAAACAAAATTCTTTGCAATTTCGATTTGATATTCGCCCCGGTTTACTCTTCTGCAGTTAGTGAAGCACCGCGATAGTAATTTTCTAGATGGCAGCCGGTAGGTACGAGTGTGTTTGTTTGTATTCTGTTTTTACTGGCAAACCAACTTGTTTCTAACTTGTTATTGTTTGTATAAATATAAATATGATAAAGCTACTCCTACTACATCTCATAATCCTGGAAGAAATGTATAACCAACTCAGCTTTCAGTTTCATCGATTTATGTTGATTACAATTGTGATCCCAGGCCCCAGCGGTTGTAGCTAGTTATGCTAGGTGGTTATATGTAATATTAAATTTACTCCACTGGCATGAACAACAGCAGCAGAGCAGCAGCGAACCTTTACTTCTCTCTGTAACATGACACTTCAATTTGAAACTTGATCACCGTTGGAACATTTTGTGAAGACAGATTGAAACTTTTTCCTTTCACTTGTTCTCTCGCTGCTACGCTCTAGTTCTAGCTAGTTTTATCATGAGTCATAACATTAACCAGCTGGTCCAGTGACTGGAATCCAGTCAGTGGTCATACCTCATCTAGTTATGGGCCCTGTCACTGTTTTCAGACAACCTCTGAAATAGGTTTTAATCCTGATGACGTTATTTCCATTCTGAGTTAGCTCCCTTTTAGGACACCTTTTCAATGAATTAATGAATTCATTTCCTTAGTATGATTTTGTTGTTTTTATTATTCCACGCATGCCTGGGGCAGGAGGAAGAAGAAGGGAAGTATGACAGATCTAAACTCGTCCCTCCCTCTCATAAACCCTTTGGTAAGTCTTTATTATATGTCAAGTTTTAGCTTTTATTATCATTGACTTTTGAAGTCTTTATTTCGAGGTTTTTTTGGATAAAGTTGAAATTATATTTTTAATGTTTTTTAGTTCAATTTTAATTCATCATGATCCATGTCAGGTATGAGGTTATTCCTAACAAAAGACCCCAACAAGTTAACCTTGTACTGGAACTGTCGGGGGTATGACGAAGTTAATTCAAATGACTTTGTAAAAGGGAGTTCAGTCAATATCTCATATGCGGGCAAAGTCAAACCTACCGAAGTAAGGTAATTATCAAATAATTCAGATAATTTATAGTCTTGGCTGGAATCACAAGCACTCACACCAGTGTTGACTAAGTCGCGATAGTTTTTAGGGTATCTCAGCCGACACTCGAAGAAGAAGAAGACTCTTGAATAATGGGTCAACTATTATGGGTCAACTATTATGTTAATCTCGCCTAGGTGGGCTAACGACATTACAAAAGTGTCCTACTCCAAAAGAGCGGACCACCTAAACACATACCTCCAATTTAACACCACAGTTGATCTTGACACGTCACCAAATTCGACCAATAAACCACAAGTATCCTATACAGTGTCGTGCTATAACACTACCTCTCGTAAACACAAGGTGAGATATGACATCATAAGTTTGAAAAGGCATGCAACTGCAAGTGAAATAAAGCTACAGATCAGTTTCCAGTAATCTTACTAAATTTCGAGAATTTCTAAAAAAGATACTGAGCACTCACAAGATATATCGCTACTCCACATATATCAAATTTCCGTTTCCTTCCCTGTATAGATCCACTATAAACACTGGGAGGACAGTAAGGACACGGTGAAGGATATCTGGACGGTGGCTGCTGCTGGGTCTGTTGGAACATTTCTAAATGTTAACAAGACCATCAGGTGTGTGATGATATTATTGTTATGTTCAGGTTTTCTAATCCACCATCACCTTTCTAAATGTTAGGCGTTAGCCAGTCCATCACTCATCAGGTACTCTTGTTTTAACCTTCACAAGCAAGGCAATGATCTTCTGATTCGTATAATTTTTCGATAATTCTCCCACAACTCAACTAAATTCTATAATTCCAGCACAATATCCTGGCTGGCGGGGCAGTCTAATAACCTTCTCTGGGTGATTCCTGGGGGAGTTCTAACTGACAGCAAAGCAAACACCGTAAAAGAGGTATAGCTGTATACTAAGTCAAATAAATATCATAAGGACCCCCTGTCAGGTTAATTCTGATATTACCGCGGTTCCGATGCCAAATGAGAGTATGATCAGGTCAATGTACTGACAGAGGTAAAGATTGTAATCCACGTGGTGGAAGATCATCCCCCTAATAATTTTGCAGGTGTTTGATGAATGGTTGCTATGGCTACAAATTGTTGACGTGTTGACGTGTTGTGTTCCCCTCGTAGCAGCCCCCTCGGAACTTGATCTATCCTTGGATGAGGAACTCTTTCACTATTTCCTTCCCCAGCCAGTTGTAGCAGAGGTGTGGAACAATCAGTATTTAAATTCTAATCGTATCCCTTACATACCGTACTGGAACTGAGTTTTAACCGGACTTATACCCTGGAATCCATTGTTGATTTTACTCTGTATGGCACTGCCAGACAGGTTTCACTCTATAACTCAACAACCCACACTACTCCCCATACCAGAAGACTCACTGGTACAGTTTTGACCACCGTAACATGCACATGGTTGTTACGTGCGCTCACTGTGACCTCAACACAACCTCCCCACAATACAGGTACTTCGTAACGCAATTACCCTTACCTTGAGGGTACCCTAAAACGTACCTTACTATCGCAATGCCCTATAAGGTAGAGGGGTAATTTTATTACCAATACGAGTACACTAGGCCGACATATAAACACTGTCAAAACTGTGGCATGACAGTGTAAACTAGAACACCGTACAGTGTTGTTCATATCAGTTTCAGTTTAAAAAACGAATTATCCGCATTACAGACATACTGTTTCAGATGGTTAAATTCCGACCTGAAGGCAAGTTCAGAGCGCTCCGGGGTCCACTGGACCACTCTTATCGGGCATGAGTCACGGCACGACCAGGGAGGTCCTGGGAAGGCGGTGCTGGATGAATTGGCTAGTGAGTACAATGTGGAATTTGCCATGTGGAGTCATGAGAGGTGGTATGAACGGAGTCAGCCGATGAGAGAAGACAAGGTAGGTTACCATGGTAACGAGGTATTAGGGGTTGCCTTTGTTACAAGGTAGAATTTATGTTCTTAATATTGTGCGATCTGTGAGAGTTCGGTAAATTATTTCATGGATCGAATATTACATTTCATTGATAGTTTGTGTCCAATGCAATGCCCTGCAGGTCACATCAGCAAGTGCGTCAAGCTTGCTGGTTAATGTTAACGGAACTATTCATTATACGTGTGGCACAGGAGGCAGCCCTCTCTCATCTTACAACATGACAAAGTATAATGATAGTGCTTACTTTGAACAAAGGTACATTGCACAATGGAAAGGATTCCTAGGAGGAAAGGATCTGATCTCAATGTTATAGTGGTCTGTTCTTTTTTCACCTTTTTTAGTGTCACTGGTTACTGCAAAGTTGTGACCCTTTGTGAAATGACAAATCCTATCATCGATGCGTTCATATAATTAGATTTTTAAATGCTCTTAGTAACCGCCTGGTTTGCTTTATAGAAGCCGCTTGCGACGTAAAAAATTAAGTTTCCCTGGCATTGTTCGAACAAAACAAAGTTTCCCATTCGTGACGTCAGTAAGATGAATTGTATTCAGATATTATATTAACTGGGGTTCTGCAGGTACTATGGTGCGTGTGTCCTACAAAGGGTCTCCTACTCTACTTACGATTCTGTATTCTTCTATGTCAATCCCGCCAAAAACAACGCCATCGAACAGACTGACTTCATTCAGGTAATATAACAGGCAAACCCCGATTATCCGAGAGAAAGGTCCCCATATCGAAGAGAAAGGTCCCTTACCCAAAAGAAAGGTCGCCTTATTCAAAAGAAAGGTCGCCTTATCCAAAAGAAAGGTCGCCTTATCCACAATACAGGTACTTCGTAACGCAATTACCCTTACCTTGAGGGTACCCTAAAACGTACCTTACTATCGCAATGCCCTATAAGGTAGAGGGGTAATTTTATTACCAATACGAGTACACTAGGCCGACATATAAACACTGTCAAAACTGTGGCATGACAGTGTAAACTAGAACACCGTACAGTGTTGTTCATATCAGTTTCAGTTTAAAAAACGAATTATCCGCATTACAGACATACTGTTTCAGATGGTTAACTTCCGACCTGAAGGCAAGTTCAGAGCGCTCCGGGGTCCACTGGACCACTCTTATCGGGCATGAGTCACGGCACGACCAGGGAGGTCCTGGGAAGGCGGTGCTGGATGAATTGGCTAGTGAGTACAATGTGGAATTTGCCATGTGGAGTCATGAGAGGTGGTATGAACGGAGTCAGCCGATGAGAGAAGACAAGGTAGGTTACCATGGTAACGAGGTATTAGGGGTTGCCTTTGTTACAAGGTAGAATTTATGTTCTTAATATTGTGCGATCTGTGAGAGTTCGGTAAATTATTTCATGGATCGAATATTACATTTCATTGATAGTTTGTGTCCAATGCAATGCCCTGCAGGTCACATCAGCAAGTGCGTCAAGCTTGCTGGTTAATGTTAACGGAACTATTCATTATACGTGTGGCACAGGAGGCAGCCCTCTCTCATCTTACAACATGACAAAGTATAATGATAGTGCTTACTTTGAACAAAGGTACATTGCACAATGGAAAGGATTCCTAGGAGGAAAGGATCTGATCTCAATGTTATAGTGGTCTGTTCTTTTTTCACCTTTTTTAGTGTCACTGGTTACTGCAAAGTTGTGACCCTTTGTGGAATGACAAATCCTATCATCGATGCGTTCATATAATTAGATTTTTAAATGCTCTTAGTAACCGCCTGGTTTGCTTTATAGAAGCCGCTTGCGACGTAAAAAATTAAGTTTCCCTTGCATTGTTCGAACAAAACAAAGTTTCCCATTCGTGACGTCAATAAGATAATTCTACTTAACATAAGTCTATAATATAATTGACCCCAAGACGTCCATGAATGGTGCGTGTGTCCTACAAAGGGTCTCCTACTCTACTTACGATTCTGTATTCTTCTATGTCAATCCCGCCAAAAACAACGCCATCGAACAGACTGACTTCATTCAGGTAATATAACAGGCAAACCCCGATTATCCGAGAGAAAGGTCCCCATATCGAAGAGAAAGGTCCCTTACCCAAAAGAAAGGTCGCCTTATTCATTTCTTTCCAGCGGAATAGGTTTTCTTTCCAGCGGAATAGGTTTTCTTAGCTCCCTTATCCAAAAGAAAGGTCGCCTTATCCAAAAGAAAGGTCCCTTATCAAAAAGAAAGGTCGCCTTATCCAAAAGCCAGGTCGCCTTATCCAAAAGAAAAGTCCCCTTATCCAAAAGAAAAGTCCCCATATCCAAAAGAAAAGTCCCCTTATTCTAAGAGTAAGAGAAATGTCCCCTTATCCAAAAGAAAAGTCCCCATATATCCAAAAGAAAAGTCCCCTTATCCAAGAGAAAAGTCCGCTTATTCTAAGAGAAATGTCCCCTTATCCAAAAGAAAAGGTCCCCTTTGTCTTGGATTGGGGACTTGCGGGGTCCTAATGTAATGAACTGAAAGTTACATTCGCTGTCAGATTTCAGCATACGATGTACGCCAGCTCACATGTGTCAATCTGTGTCGTCTCGACATGTCTCTTCTTTAAATTTATATTGAGCAAGGGTTGGACGACATCTCACTGCATTTACTCAACCGCAACGAGTGACGTGAAGGAACGTTTAGTGGTCATGTAGTTCGAAGAATTAAATAAGATCTGTTCTCTTTTATATAGAGTTCAAAGAATTAAATTGTAACATTATAGTGAGCAAGGGCGCAACCCTAGCGTATATATTGATTGATTGAGCACTTTCATCCGCCCCTTTCCGAAAAATAGATTGTTGAGTAAGTACTCCTTAATCAAAAATGAAGAGGGATCCACAATTCTGAACAAGAATACCTTTTCAGCACTACTTTAACAAATGAATATGTCTAACTTGTCCAATAAACAAATACCCTATTTCAGATAAAGAAAGAGAAAGTGAAACCACCAGACTTTAATGACGGACACTTTGCATCCTTCATGAAGATATTTGGGATTGTGCTCCTGGGTGGAGCATCTGTGATGATACTTCTTACTCTCGTTATCAAGGCAATTGTGAATACATGTACCAAGGGAGGGGGAAGGGCCAGAGGGGGGTGAATACATATGTACCAAACTTTAGAGAGCCCGGCCAGAAATACATGGTCCATCCCTACTCACCTAGCGAGTTATCTTCGTGTAGTCGTGTACCAAACTTTACGTGGGGAGAGGGAGGGTTAAATGAAAAATGTAGGGTTGATGTACACTATTACTTCTATTGATGCATGTAACGAATGGAAAATTATTTGTATTCTATCATTCATCTGTGAAAGGGGGTGATTGTGCACAGTAGGACAAGTCTAACACGTTCTCGCTCTACCCTCCTTCATACCGAACAAGATACGGAATATACCCCGGTGGATTCGATACATCAGGAGAGAACAACTGCAGGGGGAACAGATCGAGCTGGAAGAAGATCCTAACAATGCTGATATGATCGCAGAGGTAAAATCAGGAAAAATCGGAAATCTTTATTGAGGTCACGTGCCTGGTTATCAGCCAATCAGGGACCAGTATTTCCTGATTCGGTATAATTTGATATCTATTCTCATCTAGGACGGTTACGATGGTGATAAGGTGATGTTAATTGAAGAGGACGAGGAAACACTACAGAGACAGGCAGATATACAATCCACTCAGTTGATACACTGTCAGATAAGGTGATGAGATCCAACACTTGTTGAATAAGGGGTGGGATAATGATACACAACATGTGTACGGCCTATTGTTGAGTTTGGACTGTACGGAGGATAGTACATAATAGTATATGTCATATACTGAGTTTTGGCCTAGACTTCGGCCGTGATTTACAGAATAAAATAAAGTGCAGCTAGTGGATTATCATGCTGTTGACCAGAATGTGACCTCAATGGTATTCGTGATTAAATTTTGTAAGTTTTTAATATTTTAAGAGCAACAAAATATTGAATTTATTAAAAGAAGAGTTTAAAATAAAAACATGTATTCCATTCAGTAAAGGATAGTCACAAAAATACTACACTGATGGGTTGTCAAATTCACAATATGCCCTGATAAAAGAAGACCTCTGAAATTTTGTCAGATTGTGCGACCCTGCGCCGCACTATGGGGTCAAATCGCGCGTTTTTCCGGTTTGGCTCGCAAAAATACACCGTTTTTGGGGCAGAAAATGCCACCCACAACAGACGCCGCTGTGAATGCGTGTGATGTCTAATGGCCATAAAAACGGTTCTAACATGTGCTAAATCGTTTGACACACAAAATGAGACCAAACTTGGATCTCAAATCTGCAAAATGAGAGAATGGGAGCCATTTGAAAACTTTAAAACTTTATAGATTTTTTTCGCTATTCGGCGGTTAGACATATTTGGTACCAAAATGATCAGGGGGTTGTACTGGGTAGTCTGAAGCCAATTTTAAGAGACCGCCAACAAGCGAAGTTTACATTTTTGCCATATTTATACCAAAAAATCGCTTTCCAGCGCCAATTTTATGTGTAAAACGCGCAACGGGGTCGAGATTTAGAGCTCTGTTGCGCGTTCTGAGGCCATAAACACGGCATCTCGCGAGCTGACCGGAATTGACCCCATAGTGCGCCGGCTCGCGGAGCGGGGGTTACGAAAGTAACAATTGAAATTATACTGGTGCAGTTAATATCCTATTTCCAAAAAACACCAAAAATCTAAACAAAGACTTTCACCCGTCCCCCTTGAACACTGAACTCATTATTCTCATACACCGTCTCATCCACGAATTCCTCCTCCTCTGACGTCGTGACGTCATTCGTGACGTCATCACTATTGTTCGATGTGGCTCCCGATGATGATTCATGCCAGTCAACAACATTCTGATTCTGATAAATCATATCTCGTCCACCCTCCGACATGATCACCGTATCTCGTCCTGTTTCCTCCGACATTGACCTTTGGAGCTGTAGTTTTTGATCCCGAGGTCGTTTGACCACTGCAGCTTCCCTCACCACTCCTGGTTCGTAATTCGCGTACATGGCACCACGAGGATGGGAAAACCCGTCCGTGTATTCATTGTCCTCATCAGTAGAGTGAACATGTGAGGAGTGTTGATTGGCGTAAAGAGCAGCAGCTATTGTCTTCCCGGGTTTTTGGGGCAGACTGGAAGCCCTGTTCTCCCGTGGTTGTCCTGTTGATAACTTGTCTCGAGATGGTCGAGGTGGAGGTTTCGTATCTCGAGGAGGTGGTTTCGTATCTCGAGGTGGTTTCGTATCTCGTGGAGGTTTTGTATCTCGAGATGGTTTTGTATCTCGAGATGGTTTGGTATCTCGTGGAGGATTAGGAATCTTCCGGTCATTCTCCTTAACTTGTGATAACCTTACACTGTTAACATACACCCCTGAAACAGCAGCGATGTTCAGTTGTTTGGGGGAACGAGGTTCAAGTTCGACTGAGAATCTGTTGTCATCAGAACTTATCTGTCGTGGACCCATTTCCCTCATAAAACGGCGATTCCTTGATTCGGTATCACTCCAATTCGGAGCGGATACTGCCCCAATACCCTCGGGTCCGGAAGTCCTTAGTTTTAGTGGCTGATGCATGTAAATAGCCGGTTCCAAATCGACCCCGTCCATTTTGTCCTCTGAAGACTGCGGGGTAATATGGTTTGGTAAGCGTCCCGATTTGGACCGTGATCCTAGCATCACCCGTGTCGGACTGGAGATGTTCCCTGCGCTGGAATGTCTGACGGGGGTGTTGTGGGGTACTGTGGTGACGGATGTTTGCTTCTTGATCCGCTCCAAAGTGGAGGTAGGGCGGTGAGCCAAGGAGGTGATCTGGTCGTCCATCATCATTACCCCGTCCTCACACCTGAATGATATAATTTGTTTAAAGTAATTCAACAAATTGTGTTACTGTTAGGAGATGATATAAAATATATAGGATGATGTAATTATAGGATATGATATAATTTGCCACTTGGGAAATGGAAGTTGAATGTCAATTTCGACGTTCAATTTTGACGTAGCGAAGCTGACATATTCAGGCGAGTTTCCCAATCAACAACTTACGTGAACCGAGACCGGGACTGGGCTGCAGGTTTCAAATCTGGTGTGTCAATGAGAAGCTCAGGAGCTGGGGGAGGGAGTTCCTGACGGGGAGAGCCACCATTGACAACGGGATATGGGGGCATCTCATCCTGTGGTAAGTGATCCTCCTGGGACCACACTTGCTGTCCCGGGTTTACTGGGGAAGGGACACCGTGTTATTGCTTGTTGTCCCCCTTACTCATCAATTGGTGACATAGACACTTGGTGTGTGTTGTTAAGTAAGGTGTGTGGGGGTCGCACCAGGTGTCTATGTCGCCAAACTCAACATGAACAAGTTATTGCATATATAACACCCACTGCGCTTTTTTTAGACCAATATCACCCGCGCGGCAGGAGGGAGATATGAGTCAACATGAACTGATAAATCTCATAACTCCCGCTCCAAAAGTGCATATTATTACACGCAAGTATTCACCCAAAAAAGGTGTGAAAACTCTTTCTCTTGTGTGTGTGTGTGTAGTGTGCAAACATACTGTTGAATAGAGAAAGATATTCACACAACAAGGGGCGGGGGAATAGCGACAGAGAGAGAGAGAAAAGAGGAACACTGGTACTCCTTATCGCCCTCTATTAATTAGCCTACAAATAGTTCCCTATGTGTGTGAGTGAGTGTCTAGACATGTCTGGAGTAACTTAGGGGCATATTTGAAACGTTGTCTTTGATTGTGTTGCACCTCTCTCTGTGATATTGTTGTGTTGTTGAACTGTAAAAGTTTGATTGTGTTGTGTAAAATGTCAAATTGACTTGAAAAACTTGATTGAGGATTGTTGTTGTTCTCTCCTTGCTTGCAGTGGGTGTTATATGCTATAACACCTTATGTGTATCAATATATCACCCTCACTGCGTTCGGGATGATATATTGCATATCAGTCCCTTGCTCCGCAAGGGACTGATATGCGGGAATAACGCACCCCTCGCGGGGCGCGTTATACAGATACACACCGGTGTTATAGCACATATATACATTGATCTGGTCGTCCATCATCATTACCCCGTCCTCACACCTGAATGATATAATTTGTTTAAAGTAATTCAACAAATTGTGTTACTGTTAGGAGATGATATAAAATATATAGGATGATGTAATTATAGGATATGATATAATTTGCCACTTGGGAAATGGAAGTTGAATGTCAATTTCGACGTTCAATTTTGACGTAGCGAAGCTGACATATTCAGGCGAGTTTCCCAATCAACAACTTACGTGAACCGAGACCGGGACTGGGCTGCAGGTTTCAAATCTGGTGTGTCAATGAGAAGCTCAGGAGCTGGGGGAGGGAGTTCCTGACGGGGAGAGCCACCATTGACAACTGGATATGGGGGCATCTCATCACCATCACCCTGTGGTAAGTGATCCTCCTGGGACCACACTTGCTGTCCCGGGTTTACTGGGGAAGGGACACCGTGTTATTGCTTGTTGTCCCCCTTACTCATCAATTGGTGACATAGACACTTGGTGTGTGTTGTTAAGTAAGGTGTGTGGGGGTCGCACCAGGTGTCTATGTCGCCAAACTCAACATGAACAAGTTATTGCATATATATACTTCCAGGGTCTTTTTTCTGGCGCCGCCGACCCTATCTGAGCACAGGGGTATGGCGCCGCCATACATTTGTCTTTGGTACAGTTTTTAAGTAAATTACTAACTCATGAATTATATAATGGGTTGCTTACGGCGTGGTTTCGGTTTCACTTTGTACTTCCTCCTTCGATCGGAGAAGTAAATGTAGTAACACGAACAAATACCGCCTGGAGGAGAGATGTGAAGAATGTCTGAATTGAATATATGTGTCGACAGTTCCAAAGATACTATAATCAAATGAGGGTATTGGATAGCTTGATATGATTCAAGAAAAACAAAAAGAATTGGTGTAGTGATTGTAAAACTAAACGGCCGTACCTACCTAAAAGAATTAAGACACCCACAGCCCCGATAAGTAAATATATCCAGACTTCCATAAAGAATACTTCCAATATGACCCACAAGGAATTAGCCATAATTCTGAGCTGCTGCGAAAGAAATAGTTAATAAAAGGCTGGTTGAGCAACTGCAATATTGAATATATAACGCCCAGATATCATACGCCCAGATATCAAAATTCAAAAGTTCTTGAGATAACAAACCTATCAGTATTCAACACATATAATCTTTAATCTCTACAGCTATTTTTAAGCTCCCCCTCTTAGGAAGGTCTATGCGTGATCTGTATGTTTGGAATGTAAGCCAGGTGGCATGCATTAGATAGAATTCTAAAGAGAGATGGAATTCCATCCTGTCAGAGGCCTGATCCTGTATTCTCTTGTTGAGTAAGGGGGAAGGACAACAAGTATTCTCAATTGTCTCGCGCAAGAAGTAGAACTGTGGTCAAAGCTTTGGCTTGACGGATTCCATCCACGGAATGAGAAGCAGAATGAAACCAAAGAAATGCAGACTGATTCAAAAAATAAATAAACAGCCTCAAACAAAACTAACAATAAATCGAGATAAATATTAGTTTCATCAAACTACTAAAATGTCAAACTAGAGAGTATAAAATTCAGTAAAAATTATCTATTTTACAATGTAAAAGAGGAACGTATGAAAGCACCCCAGTTATAAACATCTGTCATCTTGAAGAAGAAAATGTGTCACCTTATACGTAAAGGCCTTCTCTCTCTCTCTTTCTCTCCTTATCCTTCTCTCTACCTTTCTCTCTCCCTTTCTTTCTCCCTTTCTCTCTACATCCTTCTCTCTCTCTCTCTTTCTCTTTCTCTCCTTATCCTTATCTCTCCCTTTCTCTGATCCCTACTCTTTTCTCCCCCCTTTCTATCACTATCCTTCTCTCTCTATCCTTCTCTATTTTTCTCTTGCTATCTAATCTCTCTATCTCTCCCATACTATCCCCTTTTTTCATTTTGAAACCAATCTCTCCTGTCAAATGTTCTATATAAATATTCTTTCTTTTTTAATCTATAATTATAGTCGTCTCTCACTCTGAATAAGTACCTTCACAACAATTCTAACTTTCACTGGAAAGGTATGGGAAACTGGGAAAGGTCATAATGCAAATGTCATATCGACAAGCCTTCAAAACACAAAGAAATGGTGTGACATGTCACACCATTTCTTTGTGTTTTGAAGGCTTGTCGATATGACATTTGCATTGTCATGACAACAAGTACCTTCATGACAAACTATCACTGGAAAGTTATGGGAAAGTTATGGGAAAGTTATGGGAAACTGGGAAAGGTCGAAGAGCCTTCAAAACTTCAACACAAAGGTGACAGTAAGGAAAATGGAAAGCTCAAAGGGGGGAACGCAATTATATATCTGATCATTCTCTAGCCCGCAAACAACAATAATATTAGAAAGATCCCTATGCGTGTAAAGCTGTCTTTCCCTTCCTATATTCAACTGCTGGGCCCTTATAACCCTAGGATACCTAAAATAAATAAACTCTTCTATCGATCAGAGAAACGTTTAGAACAAAAAAGGTTTCCGAAATTAAGTTTCTCACCAATAAAATTTCTGAGAAACATTAGTGGTGAGTATATATTATACCTAAAACTTCTAGAAGAGTGGTTCTCGCAAATGAAAATGGTTTTCAAAGAACTCTTCGTCCAATTACTTAATAACTTGATAAGCAACTTAGGAAATAAATCACGTAGGAGTCGTCATGCATCACAACAAAAAATGGCCTATGCCCCATAACCATCCATTTAAAGTCCGTCTATGACTTGTCAAGCGGGAAAGCATTCATTGTTCCATGTTTAATCACGTGATATTAGACATGTACTCTCTACCTCTCTTTTCTCTATCCCTCTCTCTCTCTCTTTCTCTCTCTCTCTCTCCTTTTCTCTCTATCTCCCTTCAATGACCAGTATTGTCCAGGTTTGGATTTGATTGCATGACGAAGCTTGTGTAACATGTATATAATACGTGTGCAGCTCGGCCGACGTGCACTATAGTTTTTAGTGGGGGCCGGGAACAAGTTATACTTATATATCATAACAAGAGCAATGTTTCAGAGCTTGTAAGAGAGACAGAGATCAGAGCTGGTTGTAGTATTTAGAGATGTTTGTAGCTCACACTGCTCTGACGCTCTGTGAGGGTTCTGTAGAGCA
>AVPN01000924.1:16022-30056 GCA_000695325.1 Pleurobrachia bachei
AATCGTTCCCTATGTGTGTGAGTGAGTGTCTAGACATGTCTGGAGTAACTTAGGGGACATATTTGAAACGTTGTCTTTGCTTGTGTTGCACCTCTCTCTGTGATATCGTTGTGTTGTTGAACCGTGCCCGTTTGATTGTGTTGTGTAAAATGTCAAATTGACTTGAAAAACTTGATGGAGGATTGTTGTTGTTCTCTCCTTGCTTGCAGTGGGTGTTATATGCTATAACACCTTATGTGTATCAATATATCACCCTCACTGCGTTCGGGATGATATATTGCATATCAGTCCCTTGCTCCGCAAGGGACTGATATGCGGGAATAACGCACCCCTCGCGGGGCGCGTTATACAGATACACACCGGTGTTATAGCACATATATACTTCCAGGGTCTTTTTTCTGGCGCCGCCGACCCCATCTGAGCACAGGGGTATGGCGCCGCCATACAGTTGTCTTTGGTACAGTTTTTAAGTAAATTACTAACTCATGAATTATATAATGGGTTGCTTACGGCGTGGTTTAGGTTTGACTGTGTACTTCCTCCTTCGATCGGAGAAGTAAATGTAGTAACACGAACAAATCCCGCCTGAAGAGATGTGAAGAATGTCTGAATTGAATATATGTGTCGATAGTTCCAAAGATACTATGTATAATCAAATGATGGTATTGGATATAGCAGCATCATGATCAAGCTATTATTATATATAGCTTGATGATTCAAGAAAAACAAAAAGAGTTGGTGCAGCGATTATGAACGGGTATTCTATACCGCATAGCTTACCTATGAGAATCAAGACACCCACAGCCCCGATAAGTAAATATATCCAGACTTCCATAAAAAATACTTCCAATATGACCCACAGGGAATTAGCCATAATTCTGAGCTGCTGCGAAATAAATAAATAATGAATGTTATAAGAACACTATTTTTTAGCTCCCTCTTTGAAAAGTGTATGGGTCTGATCTGCTCTCTGATGTATGTGTGGAATGTCAGGGCCAGGTGGCATGCATTAGATGGAATTCCATCCTTAGAATCCTTGGAATGAGAACTGAGAAGCAGAATAAAATCAAAGAACTGGAGATTAATTCAAAAAATAAATAAATAGCCTCAAACAAAACTAACAATTAATCGGGATTAATCTTACCGGGTAATCGATTCTTACCTTCCCCAAACTACGTACATGTCGAAACAGTGAGTATAAAATTCAGTAAAAATTATTAATTTTACAATGTAAAAGAGGCACCCCAGTTATAAACATCTGTCATCTTGAAGAAGAAAATGTGTCACCTTATACGTAGCTGAGGCCTTCTATGTCTCTCTCTTTCTCTCCTTATCCTTCACTCTCCCTTTCTTTCTCCCTTTCTTTCTCTATCCTTCTCTCTCTCCCTTTCTCTCCATATCCTTCTCTCTCCCTTTCTCTTGCTTTCCTTCTTTCTCCCTTTCTCTCCCTACCCTTCTCTCTCCCTTTCTCTCCCTATCCTTCTCTCCCCCTTTCTATCTCTATGCTTCTCTATTTTCTCTCTGTCCTTCCCTTTTTTCTTTCGTTATCTCTCTCTATCTTTCCCATACTATCCCTTTTTTAATTTTGCAACCAATCTCTCCTGTCAAATGTTCTATATAAATCCCAGTGCCCCGATTTTCAAAATCTTCAAAAAAATTGCTTCCTTTAAATCGTGAAATTGCTTCCTTCCCGCTGCTCCTCCGGCGCCGCTTCGCGGCACCGTCGTCGCGATCTGTTGGGACTTGGGTTAGTAAGTTGGTTGTTGGGTAACGGGTTAGGGTATATGTATAAACTACAAGTTTTACTGTATTAAGTATAGCTGCGGTAGTTTTCCGTGTGTGTGTGACATATTTTGGAGACATGCCAGAGCACGGCGAGTAGCATATTCTATGCTTGGCAGTGAAATATAGATCTAATTAACTTCCCCCCTCAGGCGCCCTCTATGAGGAGTTACCTCTCAAGAGTCTAGCAGCTAGCTCAGTGCTCACATCTACATTTTGCTGTGGCCAGTTTATACACTCTCCCCACGTTGTACCTACTACTAAATTGTTGTTTGTGATTTGACTTTTGTGATGCCGGAAAAGGGAACATGCACTGGTGTTATAATGCGAGAAAGTAAGTGCTTCCTGTTTCCTAGTCCTACATCCTTGATTTGAACTTGAAATGTCTTAATCTTCATATTACTGAAGTCCTCCTCACTCTCTAGGCTCTAGCTTTAAGTAACACTTGATTTTTCATTCAGGGTTGGAGGCTATCATTTTGCTAGCGGTCAAGGATCACATTCAGAAGGTTGCTAGACAAGAGGTTCGTCGGCTAACTAACATGAAATCTGTTGGAACTAGTACTGACTCTCTGGTCTCTGATTTAGCTGCTGCTGCTACAATTGAAGAACCTATGCCAATAGGCAATTCGTGTTCAGCCTGTGGAAATGGCTGTGTAGGATTGAACTGTTTTATATGATGTGACAATGTCAGACTGTCAGATTGAATGTTATTACTTATTTACAATTACATTATTGAAATTCTTTGTTTGTATTCACTAAATCGTTCATTGGAAAGCTGCAACTTGACATTTGCAGAGGCTAGAAATTACAAAAAATGGCGGCATCTCGACACGGAAATTTATCGACCGCGCAAATATATTTTCACTTGCGCGCGGCGCATCATTGTAAAATGAAGCGCGCGCGCGCTCAGCGCGTCAGTTTATTTTGTCGCAGGAAAAATTTCCGTGCCAATCCAAAATTAAAACTTCCGCAGAAATCTTCAATTCAAACTCAACAATCTACAACAACAAGAACAAACCGAATTTGAAATGGTTCATTACAAATACGTTTATTGCATCGAATGCAGAGAGGTTTCGAAGAAGCATGGGCCGAAACACACCTTCCCGAAGAGAAACCGGTGGAAGCATTGCCAAGGGCATTGGTACGTGTGAAATCTTTGAACTATTGCTATTCTGTCTTGCGCCGCCGATCTGAGTACACTGAAAATCAATAAACCATATCTCACCATAACAGGGATAAGGAACCTAAACATTACAAGACAGTCGAAGAACTGGAAGCTGCTTATATCGTGGAAGTCCCCGACGCCCCCAAAACACCTGACGTGAGAACACTGCTGAAACCACGCGAGCTGACGCCACCAATGACCAATGTAGAGGAAGAGGAGAAGGAGGAGGAGGAGGTAACTGTGACGTTGGCCAGTAACGGCGGGGATGATGGTAAGTGATACTTTTACAAAATATAGCATATACACATCACACATCATTCACCAATGACCAATGAACAAATGCCAACTGCCAAGTAGTAAGTACCAACACCTAACTGTTCCCTTAGATGTGACTTCACTAGACAGTACTTCACGTGAAGTTTTTGACCGGGCCCAGGATCTCCTAAAGAGTACACCTGCACTGCAACTTGGCGCCGACCAGCTGACGGCGATTGTTGTCAAGGCAGTACAGCAGGCATTCAGGGAAGAGCGGGAGAAGGCAGAGACTGGTGAAACTGAAACTGAACCCGAGCCGAAAAGGCGGAGGACAACATCATCTGCCTTAGCATTCCACAAATGCGACACACCGGCCGAAATCGCTGAGGAGGACAGCAACTTCAGAGTAAGTGTACTGTACTCTGTACAGTCTGTTCAGTCTGTGAGTGTGCAGTTTATATGATTTTTGGGTTTTACTATTTGTGTTATTCTGATCCGGTTCTCATTTTCATTAGGTTATAAATGGTGAACTTGTTTGCCACCTGTGCAGAGAAGCTGGGTTAAAGGTCAGGTGTTCCTGGGACTTCCCCAAGAACCGGAAAGGACCAGACGGTAAACACCTGCAGAGATGGTCCAACCTGATCCACAGCTTGCGTGAGCATCTGAAGGGGACCAGCCACACCTCCCGGTTGTCTAAGGAAGATCATGTCCGGTGTTCAGTGAGGGAGGAGGTGACAAAAAAAGCTTGTAGAACTATATACTACAATGCTAAACACAATATCTCTTACAGGTGGGCTCTCATTTCTATCTCAATTACTACTTCCCAGTTCTCAAATTATTTAGATTCAAATTTTGAATAACCGGGATTTATGTTTAGGTCATTCAGATCTCAAGTGGAGCTGAATAAACTGAATGGGGAAGAATGGGGTGATTCAGGGGCAAATGATCACCTCCCCCCTAAAGTAATCGACACTCTATACGAGATGGAGAAAGAAAAGTTAGCGGCTCACTTGGAAAAGACGCCCTTCTACATCACTGCCGATAAGGACACTAACTGTGGGAGGTATGCACTTGTAGGCGCTCTCTCTCCCTCTCTCTCTCTCTCTCTCTCTCACACACACTTGACACTCAGTCTCACAGTTCACACACCCTCTCTCATGACTCAATGGCCACTGCCGGCTGCCCACATTATATATATATATATAGCTTATATCAAATATCTCCCATGCTAGGAAGAGGCTACTAATTGCCATACGGGTAGATGACTGTGTCGTCTACATTGGCCACCCCCCAGTGGATGACAAGAATGATGGGGAAACCCTGGGGAAGCTGATATATGACGAAATCAGGAGGACCGGACTATCAGCATCAGGGTTCAGGAGGAATTTCAGAGGGGGCTGCTACGACGGCCAATTAGTCAAAATACATGTAAGTTATATAATATTTATTCTGATTCACTAGTTACTAGTAATTTATCATCACTCACTCTTGTAGCTTCACTCTTCAGTAATAACTAATATGTATAGTGACGGACGGCTCACCCTCTGTTTTTCAGCTCACGAGGGGTATTCTGAAGGCATCTGGAGTGGCTGAGGTTGAGATGGAGGAGACACTGAAGAAGACCACCACGGTATGGGATTACTCCCACATCATCCAGTTGGTATTCAAACACGCCCTCGAGAAGTGCCCCGGAATACTGGGTGCAAAAACGAAGGTGAGCCGGATAGTCACCTGGGCCAAAGGTCACGGACTCTGGGAGGTGATGAGGAAGGTGGCAACGGATGAAGGGGCCAATGCCAACACTGACCTCTACACCCTGAAGTCAGAGAAAAAGATGAAATTCGTGATGTATGACACCACTGTGACCAAGGACTTCCTCCACAACCTCCCGTTCATGATAAAAGCCCTCCAGGTTGGTAACTGTAATTCTGAATTAATTTGTATTTCTTTTACATAATGAGACATTGGACGTAAATCATTTGTATTATGAGTCATGAGTGTGCTAACATTTATGTATTTCAGAGATACATGAGCGACACTGACAGGACACCTGAGGCCAGGCAGGAGGCCAAAGAGATGCTAGCTGAGTTGTTAAATCCAACTCTCAAGTTGAGAATCCAGTTTTTGCATGGGGTTCTGCAGATGCTGAAAGCTCATTCTCTTGCAGCTCAACCTGCCCGAGCGCTCCTAAATCACCAGGAGTCAACAATGTCCAGTCTCAAGAAAACCCTGGATTTCAACCTGGACACACCCCCTGCCTACGCCCAGAAATACCTGGAAGCCTACGACAACAGTGTGGCAGAGACCCTAGGCCTGATTGTTGCTGCCCAGGATAGGAGGGTAACTAGACTGGCAACTGTAGCGGAAAGGGAGGACCCGGTTGAGGTTATGGGGAGCGTACGAGCTGAGTTTCAAAAGTTCCTGGAGGAGCTAGTGAAAGAGTGCGAGTTGTTTGCCCGGGGTGACCACACCATCCAGGTCCACCAGGACGGGGGATTTGCTCTGGTATCCAGTGTAGTGGGAGTCCTCAATTCTGTCGAGGACCAGCTTGGAATCCACCCGGTACCGGTTATTCAGGGGGTAATTGCTGACCGCCCCACAGACTACAACGTGGGTGTGCTCTCCGGGCTATCCCCAATAACTGAAACCGAACTCAATGTTGCTGTGATCGAGATGAAGGGGGTCACCGGATCGTTGAAAGAAAGGGTAACAAAGGCTAATCTCGAACCGGGCACCAGGACCTTCTTTACTTCAATGATTGGCCTGGCTTCCTCCGAGGCTGTCTGCGAAACACTGGGAAGCCTCATGGAGGAAGGCCATACCAGATTCACCGGTGCGGCCAAAACAGACGAGAGGTTGCAGAGGGAGCTGTTCCTGCGGTACAACGGACCTGAGCTCCATGAGTTTGAAGGGCTCTGCCATGCCTTTTATGAACGCTGTCTCCGGGGAGAGGTTGTTGTCACGACAGGGTGTAGGGAGGTAGGAACAGAGAAGATAGATCGCATAACCCTCCGCCTACCATCGGAAAACTACACCACTTCCGTGAGGGAAGGCAAACAGCCTATCGTCAAGCCTGGCAAAGGCAAGAAGGGAACTGCAAAAGACAGCCCTGTTCCTTTTTTACTGTAAACACGTATTGATATTACCCCTTATTTTATTTTAATTTTGGATTTTGATTATTGCAAGAATATACTGTCTCATGAATTTGTCTTATACATAAAATGTATACTGTGTACTACACAAATAAATCCGTGTATACCAACCTGCCGAAAATACGTAGCGCGCGAGAACTGCTTTGAGGCCAAAGTACAACCTCGTGCAGTCGTGGACTCACCATGTGCGCGCGGCGCTACAAGGCCGCGCGAGAGATGACTGAGGAAGCAATCTGGAAGCAATAAGATTTTTAGTATTTGCAGGAGTCCTCAGGCCTTGATTTGCCCTTTGCCAGCTTAACCACCGCATTTTCTCACCTCCCATAAGCATATTAAACAACTGTATAACAAAATATAGACAAAAGAACTATTCATAATACAGGAATTTGACTGCTTCCTCCACTACCCTTTTTGATCTTCGCAACACTTTAGCGGTCCTTCTACCCATCCATTTCAGTAGGTTTTGATACCTGGGGCTCCACAGTGGTAAGATCTAACTGCCTGGGGGAAAAAATCGTGTCAAATTATTGATTTATACCTCATTTTGGCAGGAAGCAATGTGGAAGCAACCGTATTTGCTGTATTTGCGCAAATATTGCTTCCGAGATTGCTTATTCTTGCGCGGGTGTAGCGCGCGGAGTGTTTTCATTTACCTGATGGTACACGCCGCGTCCTCACTTCAATTTCCACTCCAAATTGAAAAATTTCAGATCTCTCAATTGCTTCTTCGGCAGCAATTCATTTCCTAAAAAAAGGTCGTCAGTTACTTGAAATTGCTTCCGGAAGTCCAGATTGCTGCCAAATAAGCAACATAAACTTTTTGGGTATTTGCAAGATCGGGGCACTGGGATATAAATATTCTTTCTTTTTCTCTATAATTATATGTACTTATATTCGTCTCTCACTCGACTCGTCTCTCAACATGAACAAGTACCTTCACGACAAACTATCACTGGACAGTTATGGGAAAATTATGGGAAACTGGGAAAGGTCGAAGAGCCTTCAAACTTCAACACAAAGGTGACAGCAGGGAAAATGGAAAGCTCAAAGGGGAACGCAATTATATCTGATCATTCTCTAGCCCGCAAACAACAATAATATTAGAAAGATCCCTATGCGTGTAAAGCTGTCTTTCCCTTCCTATATTCAACTGCTGGGCCCTTATAACCCTAGGATACCTAAAATAAATAAACTCTTCTATCGATCAGAGAAACGTTTAGAACAAAAAAGGTTTCCGAAATTAAGTTTCTCACCAATAAAATTTCTGAGAAACATTAGTGGTGAGTATATTATACCTAAAACTTCTAGAAGGGTGGCTCTCACAAATGAAAATGGTTTTCAAAGAACTCTTCGTCCAATTACTTAATTTCTTTATAAGCAACTTAGGAAATAAATCACGTAGGAGTCGTCATGCATCACAACAAAAAATGGCCTATGCCCCATAACCATCCATTTAAAGTCCATCTATGACTTGTCAAGCGGGAAAGCATTCATTGTTCCATGTTTAATCACGTGATATTAGACATGTACTCTCTACCTCTCTTTTCTCTATCCCTCTCTCTCTCTCTTTCTCTCTCTCTCTCTCCTTTTCTCTCTATCTCCCTTCAATGACCAGTATTGTCCAGGTTTGGATTTGATTGCATGACGAAGCTTGTGTAACATGTATATAATACGTGTGCAGCTCGGCCGACGTGCACTATAGTTTTTAGTGGGGGCCGGGAACAAGTTATACTTATATATCATAACAAGAGCAATGTTTCAGAGCTTGTAAGAGAGACAGAGATCAGAGCTGGTTGTAGTATTTAGAGATGTTTGTAGCTCACACTGCTCTGACGCTCTGTGAGGGTTCTGTAGAGCAAGCAGAGATCAGAGATCGGTATTTTAGATCAAAGCAGTGATTTAGATTTTAGAGGTTGTACTACAAGCTTGAGTGAGAGAGGGGCAGCAGCAGAGATCAGAGTGTTTTAGAGTAGCTTGAGTAAGGGGGCCTTTCATCTGATTAAAGCTTGTTTGATCTCTAAATAGTATGATAGTTGATAACACTTTCCCTCGATCGAGCTCTTTCAGTCTCTTTCTCACTCTTTCTTTTGAATATATCTCTCTATTCCTCTCTCCATGTCTCTCTCTCTCCCTCTCTCCCTCTCTCTCCTTCTATCTTCTATCTCTCCTCTCTCTCTCTCTATCTGATCCAAGGTGTACTGCAAGTTCTCAAGGTGTGTATAATGAGCTGCAATCCAATCACACGGGGAGGGAGATTGATATACCTTTGTATATCTTAACTGAAGGCTTGTGACAACTATTGATTTCAATGACATCGGGTTAGACACTTAAAAAAATAAAGCACTTTCCTAACTTGGCTATATTTTATACACGAGAACTCTCTACTCGGCGTGGGGCGCTATGAGTATGACAGGTCTCGACTCTTGGGATCCAATATTTTCCAATTCCTACGTTCGATTACGTAAGTTCTTCTTGTGCAAGAGCAGGGAGTTGCCATGCTACGCAGTTTATCCTTTTTGCCCTTTAAGCATTTGGCATTCGGCCCTTTAAGCATTCGACCCTTTAAACATTTGGCCCTTAAACTTCCGCTCGCCCTTCGGGCTCGCGTAAGCTCACACCTTCGGCCCGCTGTGAGAGCTGACAGAGGAGGAACATGTGAAGGAGTGAGACATGTTTCTTTTCCAATTGAGTAAGGACCATTTAAGAGCTGGAATAGTAACTCGAACTCACTTCTCGTACACTGTATTTCTCTGGATCGATTACCATGCTGTTGTTGCCTATATTGCGAAATCTTTCATTCCTGTCTTCAATCTCTATTTTGATTTTATAAGCGGGCAATAGGAAGGCTTTTTCCAGTTCCACGAAGATATATACATATATAATTAATTATATATATATATATGGACATCTAAATTCTAATTAAATACACAATTTAGAATTCTGACCCTCCTTTACATTTGGGGCACGCGAAACAGAGTCTAACTAAGCAATATACCAACAATTCTGTAATATTCTAATAATTCAATGAAACATTAGCTCGCCAATTGATTGTGCAACATGCCGAGGGAAACGACGCGTGAGCAGTTAACTGAGATATTCCACGAACTACAAAACCTTCAGACGTACCACGGGAAAATAAAGCAGTCTCACGACAAGTAATTTACAATTTTACAAAAATTCGGTCATGAATTTACTTGACAATTAAATTCCATTTTTCTAGGTATCTAATTGATTTTGTTTTTTGTCTAGGTTACAAGGTTTAATGAAGGAGCATCCAAGTGGTGATAGCAAAGAGCTGGGTAATATTGAGGAAAGTCAATTTGAGGCAATTCTGGCGGAGAAGGTGGCACCCTTTATGTACAGTTTCCCTGAGCCACTGGGAGACAGATACAGAGATGTTCAAGGTAATTACTAACACACAGGAGTAGAACAAGAGCAGATTTTCCGTACATCAAAAAATTAACAACATTAAAAAAAGGACAGAACGAAGCACCCGGTCGTCTTGACACATTGAAATAAGCTTTTTATAAATAACAACTGTCTAAAGATTTATACAAACTATAAAAAAGAAGGTCTCAAGATAACTTTATATATAAAATAACAAGGGGAAAAAGCTCCATATATGGAGCTTTTCCCCTTGTTATTTTTCAAAATCCGTCGCGGGTACGGCAGTTAAACTTAATGACAGAGTGGAGCAAGGCAAATATGGAGCTACGAAATTTGAATCGTCGGCTGACGCTTAGCAGCTATGTATTATATAGGAAGCTATTTCGGGAATTCCGTTACGAAATTTGATGGCACCAAATGTCACATTTAAAAATAAAATAAAAGATTCTCTTTGATGCCCATATTTGATAAAATTACTCAAATAAATGACAATGAGTTGTAAATAACTCAATATAATAACTAACCACTGGTGGCCGGTGGCCCTATATAAATTGTACAAATAACCCAATAAAGGCATTATTCATTAAACAATTATTTGTAGAATTTAACTTTATTAAGATAATTTATCTCATGACTGGACATGTTGTTACTTACCCAATGATTTATTCAACAGGGTTGCTGGAGATGTTGTTACTTACCCAACACTATTCACTGTAGGGTTGTTGGATAGCTTGAGCGGTGTTACGAGAGACAAAGAAACGTTTGATGACATGGAACGAACTATTAAACCATTAGAAGACAAGGGATACAGGTATAAATTAGTATGTAGTTAAAATAAGAAGTTATAAATTTTATAACTTCTTCTTTTTACCACTGCAATTCTTCTTTTTACCATCGTAATTTGAATACGTTTAAATTTAATTTCATCAATGACAATACTTCAGATTTGGGCTGTGTAACACTGAGCGATATAACTTCTCACCAACACGAAGTGGAGTTAACATTGATTTTAACACCTTTAGATTCCAGGTAAACAACAGAAACCGACCGAATCAGGAAATACTGGTCCCTGATTGGCTGATAACCAGTCACGTGATAACGAGTTCTGATTGGTAATTTATCACCTGTTTCGGTTGGTTCCTGGTTAACAACATATTCACCAAGAACTCAAACAAAAATTTTTATTCTAAAGTTTGTGTTACCATGGTTTATTATACCCCGTCATAATGATATCCGACAGGCGAGTGCTGCAGACTATTTACTTCACTTTGGTATAGGATCAAGTACTGAACAAAGTGAAAACCCTCCTTCTCAATGTGTAACACAAAGTGATCAGGCAGCGTCAAAAGAGACTAATGACTCTCCTCCAGAGCTAAACAAGGAGGATGAGGATAAGGAGGAAAGGGGTGTTGTGACTGAAGCAGTTTCCATGGTATTTCTCCTACACAGATTTAATTATGTTTAGTTTCAAATTAGCGACAAAAACATAGACGAAAATCGTGGATGAAACAGAAACCGGTTTCCTGATTCCTGATCGTGTTTAAACCCATTTCCAGGATGCTAATTTCAACTCTTCAAGCACAATCACAGATGATCGAACAGATACTTTGAGTTTACCTGCTGACACAGTCCCAACACCAACGCATCTCGTTGATTATAACGAACTTCTGGGGAAATGTTAGTATACGTGGTGGTTTTTAACTATCTTCAGTCTTAAACTAAGCGGTATTTGCACCTCCAGTACCACCTCTTAGTTTGTGAGTAATTTCATAGAAATCAGAGGAGATGAGTGTGCTTACCGACTCTACTAAACAGTAGCTGGACAAGAGCTACCGACCTGCCAAGAGCTACCGACCTGCCAAAATAAAAGAGCAGACTTTAAAGTGAGAGTGGACCGAATCCGATTTGGACACGTTTGTTGTAGGTAGTAGAGATAAGCTTTCGGAGCATTTTGCGTTTTTGCCGCTCAAAATCGACCCACCCATCACTGAGATATTTTTGTTATATTGGGAGAACTCCTGTTTAATCAGTATGTTTAAAACAGAATATAATCAATTATGGTGTTTTACTAAGACATCTTGAATATAAGCAGTGAGATTGAAATGTCCATGCACAGAAGCAAGGCAATACAAGCCACCATATTGAACGTTTAAAGAATGTGTTAGTAAAACACAAGGATTGTTTCTATCTTGTTTGATCAATATTGATCCAGCAGGAATTCTCCCAACATAACAAACGTATCTCAGTGAGGGGTGGGACGATTTTGAGCGGGAAAAAGTCAAAATGCTCAGAAAGCCAATCTCTACTACCTACAACAAACTTGTCTAATTCTGATCCGGTTAAAACAAGATCAGATTTTCCGTGCTCTACTCTATCTCATATCGCAGCGCAGGTTTGATCAAAACAAGGGTCGTCGTCCTGACACATAGGAATGAGCATTTTATAAATAATAACTGACCAAAGATTTACACAAACTATAAAAAGAAGATCTCAAAATAACTTTATATGGAGCTTGTTCTGTTCAAGCCCTTGTTATTTTCAAAATCCGTCGCGGGTGCGGCAGTTAGACAGAGTCGAGCAAGGCAAATATGGAGCTATGAAATTTGGATCATCGCCCGACGCTAAGCACTGCTATTATAATAGGAAGCTATTTCGGGAATTCCGTTACGAAATTTGATGGCACCATATGTCACATCCAAAAATAAAATATAAGATTCTCACTCTTTGAATTTGATGCCCATATATATTTAATAAAATTACTCAACGATAAAACAAATGTCAATGAGTTGTAAATAACTCAATAACTAACCTGGTGGTGGCCTATATAAATTGTAATAACCTAATAAAGGCATTATACAGGCATTATACAGCTCGATTATACTTGTACTTGTAGAGTTTACTAACTGGATTTATCAATTTCTAATCGTATTCAATGCAGCCGCAGGGTTGCTGGACATCTTGTTTGTTAATCTTACAGGGTTGCTGGAGATGTTGTTACTTACCCAACACTATTCACTGTAGGGTTGTTGGATAGCTTGACTGGTGTTACGAGAGACAAAGAAACGTTCGATGACATGGAACGAACTATTAAACCACTAGAAGACCAGGGATACAGGTTTGACTTAAGCTAAATTTTATATTATAAATTAGTATGTAGTTAAAATAAGAAGTTTTATATTATATATTATATTTTATAACTTCTTCTTTTTACCACTGTAATTCTTCTTTTTACCATTGTAATTTGAATACGTTTAAATTTTATTTTGTCACTGACTTGTCTCACACTGACTGTACATCGCGCAACCTCGCATGTACTCCTCGCTACGCGGCCTCACGTAGCCGCACCGGGCCTTCGGCCCGGTGCGAAGAGGAGGGTCTTATATGAGACAATCACTGACAATACTTCAGATTTGGGCTGTGTAACACTGAACGGTACAACTTCTCACCAACACGGAGTGGAGTTAACATTGATTTTAACACCTTTAGGTTCCAGGTAAACAACAGGAACCGACCGAATCAGGAAATACTGGTCCCTGATTGGTTGTTAACCAGTCACGTGATAACGAGTTCTGATTGGTAATTTATCACCTGTTTCGGTCGGTTCCTGGTCAACAGCATATCCAGCAAGAACTCAAACAAAAATCTTAATTCTAAAGTTTGTGTTACCATGGTTTATTATACCCCGTCATAATGATATCCGACAGGCGAGTGCTGCAGACTATTTACTTCACTTTGGTATAGGATCAAGTACTGAACCAAGTGAAAACCCTCCTACACAAAGTGATCAGGCAGCGTCAAGAGAGACTAATGACTCTCCTCCAGAGCTAAACAAGGAGGAGGATGATGAGGAAAGGGGTGTTGTGACTGAAGCAGTTTCCATGGTATTTCTTCGACACAGATTTTATTATGTTTAGTTTCAAATTAGCGACAAAAACATAGACGAAAATCGTGGATGAAACAGAAACCGGTTTCCTGATTCCTGATCGTGTTTAAACCCATTTCCAGGATGCTAATTTCAACTCTTCAAGCACAATCACAGATGATCGAACAGATACTTTGAGTTTACCTGCTGACACAGTCCCAACTCCAACGCATCTCGTTGATTATAACGAACTTTTGGGGAAATGTTAGTATATGTGGTTTTTAACTAATTTCAGTTGATGATTCTTTAACAAAATTCTATCTCTCAACTCTTTCTGTCTCTTTCTGTCTCTTTCTGTCTCTCTCTCTCTCTCTCTCTCTCTCTCTCTCTCTCTCTCTCTCTCTCTCTCTCTCTCTCTCTCTCTCTCTC